>CAUYPK010138786.1:0-13682 GCA_963574355.1 Loris lydekkerianus
TTTTGGTTGTTTCTTTTCATCTGCTGGGTTTGGGTTTGGAGTGTTCTTCTTTTTCCAGTTGCTTGAGATGTCCAATTAAGTTGTAGACGTCCTCTATTTCCATTCTATTGACTAAGGCTTGCAATATTATAAATTTTTCTCTTAGGACTTCCTTTACAGTATACCACATGTTCTGATAATTCATGTCTTCATTATCATTTTGTTCCAAAAATTTCATAATTTTCTTCTTAATCACATCTATGACCCAGCTATCATTTAACATAAGGATAATTAGCTTCATAACTTTATTTGAGGATGAAGATTCCTGTTGCTGTTGAGATCAACTTTAATTTTGTCATGGTCTGAAAAAATCCAAGGTATAATTTCTATTCTTTTATATTTTCTGAGGCTATATTGGTGACCTAAGATGTGATTAATTTGTGGGGATGTTCTATGGGCTGATGAGAAGAAAGTGTATTTGGTCTTATTAAGACAAAATGTTCTATAAAGGTCTGTTAAGTCTATTTATTGTAGGGACAAGTATAAGTCCATTATTTATTGTTTGTTTGTTTAGTTTATTCTTGAAGGGTCTATCCAACATTGCCAAAGGGGTGTTAAAATCTCTATTATGGTGCAAGAAGATATCAAATTTTTATATTCTTTAGAGTATCCTTTATAGGGCGCATAAAAGTTAATAACTAAAATCTCTTCATGTTGACTTTTTCCCTTGACAAATACGAAGTGATGATTCTTATTTTTCCTTACTTTTGTTGGTTTAAGGCCTATTGTGTCTGTGAATAAAATTGCAGCCCCTTATTTTTTCTGATTTCCATTTACCTCAAATTAAAATTCCATATATGTCCATTCCATATATGTCCATCCCTTCACCCTGAGTTTATTTTTATCCTTTTAGATAAGATGAGATTCTTTTATGCCATGGATATTTGGTCTCAGTTTATGTATTCATTCAGCCAACCTGGGCCTCTTTAGAGAAAAATTTAAACCATTCACATTAATTGAGAGAATTGATAACATGGAGGTGTTTGGGGTTTCATGTTTTTTTTAAATGTCTGGTGGACATTTGTAATCCTTTCACCGCTGTGGAACTTAAGCTTTGTTCAAAAAATCTGAGTGTATTTACTTTGGTGGTAGAACATTGTGCTGGTCATTGTGGCAGATGGGTCTGAGAATATCCTAGAGAGTTGGTTTACTTATGGCAAATTTCTTCAACATGTGTATGTTATTAAAGTATTTGGTTTCTGCATCACAAATGAAAATCATTTTAGCTGGATACAGGATCCTTGGGTGAAAGTTCTTTGTTTTAGGAGATTGAAGGTTGATTACCATCCTCTTCTGGCTTGAAAAGTTTCAGAGGAGAGATCTACAGTCATTGTAATATTTTTCCCCTATAGGTTATGATTTTCTTAAGTGTGGTTGTCTTCAGAATTTTCTCTTTCTTATTAACTCTGGCAAAGTTAATTACAATGTGTTGAAGAGATAATTCATTTGGATTGAGTTTTGCTGTGTTTCTGAAAATGCTTGCTATCTTAATTTCAATATCTCTTGCCATGCTTTGGATATTCTTCTCCATTATATCTTGAAGTAGGGTCTCAGTGCATTTTGGACCATCTTCTTCTCCTTCAAGAATTAATATAAGGTGAATATTTGGTCTTTTGTAGTTGTCCCACAACTCTCTCAGGGACTGACACATTTCTGCTCTCAACTTCTCTGCCTCTTTGAACATTTGGGAGCATTCAAAGCCTTTGTCTTCAATGTCAGAGATCCTTTCTCTGTCTGCTCCATTCTGTTCTGGAGGGATTCTACTGTGTTTTTCTGTTTTTTGAGGGTTGCAATTTCTTGCCACGTTGTGTCTAAATCTTTGGAGATTTTGTCTTTTAATGCATTGATTTCTTGAGATAACTTCTGAACTACTCCTTGAATATTTAATTCCAACTTTACTTCCATTCTATTAATCTTATTTGCCATCCATATTCTGAATTTTATTTACAATTTCAGCAATTTGTTTATGAATGACATCTTCTGTTGTGTCTCCTTTGTCATTCTTTGGGGGAATTGATCTACTCTGATTATTCATGTTGCCTGGGTTTTTCTGCTGGTTTCACCCCATTATTTTTCACAGTTTGGCTAGAGAAACTGATAAGGTGAAATTGGATTGAGGGCTCCAGGAGTTGTTGTTAACCAGGCTTTATCAAACAGGTGGGACTGGTGACTGTGGCTTTTCCCCTATAGCTTTACAAAGGTCCTGTTCAGTACTGCAGCCTGAGACTCCGGGGACCTGCTTTTTGTGATGGGGCTAGGTGGCTTTGTCTTGTATTCACCTAGTCTCTGTCCAATCCTAGTTAATCTGTGGCTTTGGGCTGAAATCTCAGGTGGTGAGAAATACAAGTAACTAAGATACCCTGCCCTCCACAGTCAAAAACTGTAAGAGGAGAATCAGACCCTCCCACTACAACACAACCAGAGCTCAACACTTGAGGTTCCCAGAGTGGCTGGATGAGGTCAAGAGTTCCAAACCAATTATCCTGGTCAGCACAATGGTTGATCATTTGTAGAGTTCAGAAGGTCTCTAGCAACAAGACAGTAGGAGTCCACTGGCAACTCAAGTGTGACTCTCTCTGGTACTCTGTAGAGTCAGAAAGACCTGTCCAACAAAAGAGTAAGTTCAGGTGGGTTGGTTTCTTCTTCACCTTGCACCTCTGCCATGCCCAGTCACTGCTAACCCTGCATGGCTGTGGCCCAGTTCCCTCCAATGAGTAAATGCACCAGGGATTTGTGCCTGCCAGAATGAAATGGGAGTGAATGCCCCTTGGCCAGGCTGCCACACTCTGCCACCAGCCACAAGGAGGAGGAGAAGCCTGACTCTCTCCCGTCTCAATGGAAACTAGAGAGTGTTCCACTTGAGTTTATTTCAAGCCAGGGATCAACAATGCTATGAATGCTTTTACATGTGTCTATAGACCATGTGCCTTTCTTCTTTAGAGAAGTTTCTGTTCAGGAAGGAGAGAAATGGAGTGGGAAGAGAGGGGAGGGGTTAGGTTTGATAGAGGGAGAGTAAAAGTCAGGACCAAACCTATGGAGCATACTGCAAGGGTAAAAATCAAATCTGTCAAGTGTAGAAAATAAATATCTTAACACAATAATCAAGTAAATAAGGCAAAAGCTATTTTGATTGGTTTGATGTAACCATGTCAGATTGTATAAAAATATGCAATCTGCATAAATGTACTCATGTTCTATGTGTATATGATTTAATAAAACAAAAAAATAGTGTGGTGAATGTTTTTCTCCCATTTATGCAGTTTTTTATACAATCTGCATAAATGGATTCATGATCTATGTGTATATGACTTAATAAAAGGAAAAAAAGAAAAAGAAAAAAATGTGCTGAATGTTTTTCTCCCTCAGAGACTGCACCTTTGCCCCAGCCACACCTCTTCTCTGGTACCCTTACAGGGCGAGGCCTCACTCCCTCTAGCAGTGCACAGAATTGAGGAGGAGTTTCTCCAAAATTTGAAACTGGTAGGATTGCTCTCCTATTGCTGCTGCTGCAAGGCTGGTGCCTCGCCATGTGTTCCTGTGCCTCTGTGTGTGTTCCCGAGCTCCAACCGCTGTATAGCTTTCCACATCTCTGCTTTCTGCTGATACATACTTTCACAGTGCTGGACCAGTCAATGTCTCCCCTGTGCCTCTCTACTCTTCTATTTGAGTCACAGCTTCTGTTCAGCTGCACTGATGCAGCCCATGCAATGCCCACTCCTAGCAAGGATCCACAGACAATCTGGTCTCTGTAGGGCGTGGGCTTTCAGACTGCCAGGTCAGTGGGGGAAGGGTGGACTGGACTTCAGAATGTCAGGGAAAATATTTGTTCAACTTTTATGCTGGAAAAGAGAATACCCAGGCTCACATCAGAGCATATGAGTCTCTCTGTAGAAGGAGTACCAGCCTCAGCAACTCTCTCCGTTGGTGTGGGACAAGAGGTATTCTGTTGAGATCACACAGCAAGGCACTCTGTTGGGAGGGGGATGGACTCTCATCTTCTTTAGGATGGATATTATACTTGAGATTTGCTGAGAGTCCCAGCTTACCTCAGCAGGGATAACATGCAATATCAACACTCTGGCAACTCAGCTTCCCATCTTCAGCTTTATTTGGTTCACTCTGGCCATTACTCTTCATCTGGATAGGAGCTTCTGTTGAAAGCTGGCTCCAGTTGGCCATCTTTCCCTGTGGATCCCATCTGTCTTCTTTAGAGAAAGTTCTATTCATCTCTCTTGCTCATTGGTATAAGGGAGGGATTGTTGGCTCTTATTATGTTGATTAATTTGAGTTATCTGTAGATCCTCATCATAAAGCTTTTGTCTGATTCAAAATATGCAAATATCCTTTCCCATTGAGTAGGTTGTCTGTTTGCTTTGGTTGTTATCTTCTTAACTGTACAGAAGCTTTTCAGTTTCATTAAGTCCCATTTGTTTAATCTTTCTTTCTTTCTTTCTTTCTTTCTTTCTTTCTTTCTTTCTTTCTTTCTTTCTTTCTTTCTTTCTTAGATAGATTCTCACTTTATCACCCTTGGTAGAGTGTCATGGCATCACACAGTTCACAGAAACCTTCAACTCCTGAGCTTAGGCAATTCTCTTGCCTCAGCCTCCTGAGTAGCTGGGAAGACAGGTGCCCGCCACAATGCCCACTAATTTGTTGTTGTTATTGTTGCAGTTTGGCCAAGGCTGGGTTTGAACCCACCACCCTTGGTATATAGTACCAGCGCCCTACCCACTGAGCCATAGGTGCTGCCCCAATTTGTTTATTTTTGTTGTTGTTGCAATTTCCATGGGAGTCTTCCTCATAAAGTCTTTCCCAGGCCAATAGCTTCAAGTGTTTTCCCCACACTTTCTTTGAGGATTCTTATTGTATTGTGCCTTAGATTTAGGTCTATTATTCATTGTGAATTTTTGTGAGTGGAGAAAGGTGCAGATCCAGTTTCAGTCTTTAACATGTGGTTATCCAGTTTTCCCAGCACCATTTATTGAATAGGGGTTCTTTCTCCCAGTGCATGTCCTTGATTTATTTATCAAATATTAGGTGGCTGTAAGATGTTAGTTTCATCTCCTTGTTTTCTATTTAGTTCTAGTTGTCTATGTCTCTATTTTTGTGCCCGTGCCAAGCTCTTTTAATTCCTATGGCCTTGTTGTACCACTTAAAGTCTGGTAGACTGATGCCCCTGGCTTTGTTTTTTTTCTTTTTTTTCCCATTAAATCATAGCTGTGTACATTGATATTATTATGGGCATAATACACTAGCTTCATAGACCTTTTGACACATTTTTATCACAATGGTTAACATAGCCTTCTGGCATTTTTTTAGTTACTGTGCCAAGACATTTACATTCTTATTAAGTATAGCCTTGGTTGTACAGGTTATTTATTTATTTTTTTCTGATTCCATATGAAATGAAGAATTCATTTTTCCAAGTCTTTAAAGTATGATGTTTGTATTTTAATAGGGATGGCATTTAACCTGTAGATTGATTTCAGAAGTATAGGAATTTTAATAATGTTGATTATTCCCAGCCATAAGCATTGTATGGTCTTCCATTTGTTAATATCTTCTGATTTTACTTTACTTCTGGGTTCATAGTTTTCTTTGTAGAGGTCCTTCACCTATTTTTGTGAGGTATATTCCTAGGTATTTCATTTTCTTTGATGCTATCAAGAAGGGAATTGTGCCCTTGATTGCCTTCTTGGTTGTTATTGGCATATACATAGGCTGCTGATTTATGGACATTGACTTTATATCCTGAGATTTTACTGTGTTTTTTGATCACTTCCAGGAGTCTTGTGGTTGAGTGTTTGTGGTTTTTTAAGTATAAGATCATATCATCAGTAAAGAGGGAGCGTTTCACCTCCTCTGTCCCCATGGATGACTCTAATTTCCTTCTCTTGCCTGATTGTATTGGCTAGAACTTCCAGCACTATGTTGATTAGTAGTGGTGATAGAAGACACCCTTGTCTTGTTCAAGATCTGAGTGGAAAAACTTTCAGTTTTACTCCGTTCAGTATGATATTAGTTGTGAGTTTGTCATAGATGGCTTTGATCAATGTAAGAAATATGCTTGTAAGTTTTGTTAGAGAGCATGGGGGATATTCAGACCCAAACTAGTTCTTGGGACCCTTGGGGCTCTCTGGCTTGAGACCCACAAGCTCCCTGCTGGTGGGTGTGCTGGGAGGCCTCATAACACCAAAGTCTCTGCCCTGCAGATACCCAGAGCCCTCATTGTGGCTCCCCTATCTCCAAGCCCAAGCATGGAAGCCATGATGAATGTGTCTCCCAACCTGACTTTGGTAACCTTATGATGGCTGCAGCCACTCTGAGGCGAGACTGCATCATCCACAATGTATCCTGGCCCAACCCTACCCAGCCTAGGTGAAGCCACCTCCAAGCCATTAGGATGCAGCTCCTTTGGGTGGGGCAGTTGTAGCTGAGGAAGAAGAATGGAGGCCTACCCAATGCCCTGGAGGCCATTAGGGTGTGGAGGGCCAGAGAAGGATGATCTGTGAACACAAGTTCACTAGCCATCTTTCCCCATAGAGTGGCACAGACCCAGATCCTGGTGTGACTGCTCTTTCCCAATTGAGTAAGCCCTGCTTAGTCTAACAATGATGGGCAAAGGCTTAAAGGGCCTGAGTGGTGAGCTGAAGCCTGGACGGTTAGTGGACCATCAGGCTGTTGGTCTTCATTCTATCACCAAACCATGTCTTCAGAAGAAACAACACACCATATTTGCCCACCACCCTTTGGGAAGATTTACTGGCCAGTTATTGAAAGCCTCTGTACATAATATGAAAAAGCTGCTCTCAATCTCCCCCCAACCTTTTAAATGAAAACGTTTACTACATTTAGTCCTTCTAGATGTAAAGAGGTTGCTGATGTATGAAAAAGTAGAGTTAGAAAATAACATGTCTTGTAAATACCCATTTTTTAAAAAAAAATCATAGAAAAAAATGTTTTTTGGAAATGACATTGAAATGAAATCGTTAGACAACCTCTGTGATGTCTGTCCGTGTTTGTTGAGTGGGTTAGAGGAAACAGCTAAAGACCTCAACAAGAAGACAATTTTATGCCAGATTAGTCATATTTCAAAGAAATGTCATATTGCAACTATTGTTTTGTGTGTACATTTTATTCCTCACTGCTGTATATATAGTTGACAAAGTTAAGTATTTTTTTTTAAATATCTAGTCTTTCTAGTTCTGAAGTGCCTGACATACATTAAAAGTAGAAGTAGTAATGCCTTTTGTAAATATCTTTTTTTTTATGTTCATATGAAATTTTTCTGGGGAAATGGCTAAACCACCTCTTGACTAGTATACATTGTGTTTGTGCACACGTTCAGGAGAAAAGAAAGAAAGAAGAGCTTTATGCCAGTGCACTGGTAGTGAGGCAAGATTAACCACTGTTCCTATGTTTGTGTATATTTTCTTACTCACCTGTGTATATAGTGTATGTAAAGGATAAAGATGTCATAAATTACATATGGTCATTCTAGATGTTTAAAGAGGTTGCCAGTGTATGACAAAAGTAGAATTAGTAAACTGATGTATTTTGTTTGTTTTTGTTATAAGACTCCTAGGAAAGATTGTCTTATGAAAATTTGAACTTTATAGCCCACTGGGTTGTGGAAGAGAGATGGGTTCTAGGCCACAATGTTCACATTTCAAAGACACTTTCAAATCATACTTATTGTTACGTAGGTGAACAGTTTATTTAAGACTGCTGCATATATAATAGAATAATTAAATCCATACTTGAAACATCTAATCTACCTAGATGTTTAGAAGTGCCTGACATATGCTAAATGTAGAGGTAGTAAAAAATCACTTTGTAAATATTTTTTCTAAAACTCACAGAAAATACAGTTTGTTTTTTTTTTAGAAAAACTCTTCATTTTATCAATTCTATCTTCTTCATTCTTCATTTTATCTAACAATTTTATTTCTAGAAATAGAAAGGTTAAACCACCTCTTTAAGAAGAATAGTACCGTCTATACTTATTCAGTTGTTTGGAGAAGGTGGGAGAGAAAGAATTTCAAAAGGTAATATGCTCGTGTGTTCATGCTTGTACATTTTCAGATTGTTCTGTGCATTTTGTTTTGCTATATATATAGTGTATATCAGGGGTCCTCAAACTGTGGCCCGTGGCCACATGAGGCAATGTGATTGTATTTGTTCCTGTTTTGTTTTTTTCTTTTACTTCAAAATAAGATATGTGCAGTGTGCTTAGGAATTTGTTCATAGTTGCTTTTGTTAAACTATAGTCCAGCCCTTCAACGGTCTGAGGGACAGTGAATTGGCCCCCTGTTTAAAAAGTTTGATGATGCCTGGTGTATATAATGAACAGATGAGTCTTAAGTTTGCAATATCTATCTCCAGATGTTAAAGTGTTTGCCGTGCACTACAAAGTGCTTAGTAAAATTAGCACATCTTGTATACTTCGTGCTGAAATTAATAGGAAATCTTGTCCTCTGCAAATGACTTTTGGATATGAACTTGTTCAACCATTTCTATGCATTACACATACCTGTACTTGTCATTGAATTGAAGGCAGAGAGAAGGAAATAAGGAGGGAATGGTTCAAAGCAAAATGGTCATGTACCTCAGATTATAACAACTACTATGTGTGCAATTTTATTTAACAGTGATGTATACATAGTGGACAAGTTCTTATATGAAATATCTAGTCTTTAGATATTTAGAAGTGCTTTATGTAGTTAAAGGTAATAGTAGTAGAATAACACTATAGTAGCAACACTATATTCTTCTACTAGAGTAGTAGAATAGTTTTTAAAACTGTCAGGAAATATTGTGTTTGGAAGTAAAATTGCTAAAACCACCTCTGTGAACAGTATACTCTCTGTACTTGTTCATCACTCTCAGGAGGTGGTAGGGAAGAAATTGTAAAAGGTGTTTTTCTATCATGTACTAGATAATTTCAGCTTATCCATTGCTTTTTATGTTATGTGCATTTCATTTGACTTTGCCATATTGTATATACAGGACAAATGAGTCTCAATTTTATAATATATAGTGGCTAGATATTAAAGAAGTTGCCAATTATGACAAAAGTAGAGTTAGTAAGCTAACATTCTGTATACTTTGTGTTAAAATTCACAGAAAGACTGTCTTCTGAGAAGAATGTTTAGAAGTGAAATAATAACATCTAAGTGACATGTGCTTATATCCACTGGTTTCGTGGTCGAAAGGAGTTGGAATAAATGATGGATTTTAGACCAGAATGTTTCTTTTTAGAAGACACTTTCAGATATAACCATTGTTACATGTGTGTATTTTATTCAACATTACTGTGTATATAGTGGACAAACTGAAGTCCTTATTTGAAACATCTAGTCTTTATGGATGTTTAGAAGTACAAAAAGTATGTTAAAAGTAGAGGTAGTAAATAACACATTTTTCATATATTCTTTTGGTAAAATTCATACGAAATACTTTCTTGGAAATTGAATGATCAGACCACTTATCTGAACAGTACACATTATTTGTGTTTCTTCAGAGCAGAAGGAAAATACAGTCCAAAGGGCTTTGTACCAATGTGGTTAGAGTTGAGGCAAGATTGACTATTGTTTCTGTGAATTTCATTTTACTTTGCTGTGTATATGGTGTATATAAAGGACAAATGAGTTCGAATTTCCAACATCTAGTCTTTCTAGATGATAAAAAGGTTGTCAGTGTATGACAAAAGTAGCGTTAGTAAAGTAATACATTGAGTAGACTTTGAGTTAAAATACATAGGAAAGACTTTTTTAAAAGATTTATGAAAGTGAAATTACTAAATCTCCTCTAAGCATTACAGGTATGTTTAGACCTGTCTACAGGTACTAAAGGTGGGAAGGGGGAGTATTTTAGGCCATAATATTTCTATTTAGAGGACACTTTTAAACTATATTTTTTGTTATGAGTGTGAAACATTTTTCAATGCTACTGTGTACAGTGGGAAAAATTTAAGTCCTGTTTGAAACATCTAGTCTTTCTAGATGTTAAAAATGCACAACATATGTTAAAAGTAGAGAGCTACAGTAATACCCTTTAAGTGATCTTGTTATTTCATAGAAGTGGTTTCATTTGGGGGGTGGAATTATTATACTTGATGTCATGGAGAGTATGCTGTCAGTGGGCAATGGGGAAAAGTGAGGAGAAAGTATGCAGAGAAGGATTCTGTGCCAGTGATTTAGAGTAGTTCAGATTGCTTAGCTGTTGTTCTTTATGTGCATTTTAGCTAATATTGCTGTGTATTAGAGGATAAGCAAATATTAATGCTCAAAGTATGCTAAAATAAAGATAGTAAAATAATCCCTTTATCCTTTTGTTAGTCTTTAGGAAGGACTGTCTTTGAGGAGTGGGCCCTGTTAATCCACTTCTTGGAGCTAGATGTATTCTTATATTTAGTACCTAAAGCAGGGGAAGAAGGAAAAGCAGAAAGTGAAGGGAAGAGCTCTTTGCTAGTATCACCATATCAGAGATACTAGATACTAGATACTAGATACTAAGAGATACTAGAAGAAGTTTTTAGATTATAACCATAGGCCTCTATGTGGATTTTTAGTAAAATATCTGAGCTTGTTGTGGACAAAGTTTATTATTTTGCAACATCAAAGCTGTGGAGATGTCCTGAGGTGACAGTGCATGATAAAAAGTAGAACTAGTGAATTAGTCATTTTGTGAGTATCTTTTTGCTATAATTGATAGAAAAGATACATCTTGGACATGGATTTGTTAAACCTTCTCTGAATGGGGTTTATCAACAGAACCTCTCTAAGCCACATCGTAATGGACCTGTCCAAAGTGAAAATGAAGGAGAAAATCCTGCAAGAAGCTAGAAATAAGTGCCAATTGACCTATAAGGGTAGAACCATTAGGTTGACAGCAGACTTTTCAACTGAAAAGTTACAAGCCAGAAGAGTATGGTCATCCACCTTCAATACCCTAAAAACAAAATATTTTTCACCCTAGAATACTGTATCCCACCAAACCTAGCTTCGTAATTGATGGACAAATCAAATAATTTGCAGGTATACAAGCACTGAGGAAATTTGTAGGAAAAACTTAGACCTATTCTTAATACTGAACACCACAATGAACCACCACCAAAGTGAACATCTAGAAGTCAAAAGCCAGAATTTTGGCAGGAGGGGCAAGACAGCTGACTGGATGCAGCCTCCAACATAGGCTCCTGTCCAGAGAGAATTATAATGTCCAGAGGGTATTCAATTAAGCTGAAGACAGGAAGCCAAGCCGAGAGAGAAGAGAGATAACTACAGATCACCCTTGCTGCGGCAAGCTGAATTCCAAGACAACAATCTCCAGATACAAAACTCAACAAAAAGAAAAAATGACCAACCCCTTCACCAAGAAAGCTGTGGGGGTTTTTTCCTGTTCCTTTTGCTCTTTGTTTGTTCCTGTGGGATTTCTACAGGCAAGTAGTGAACTGAGGATCTCTTGTCTCAACCCATGAGTGAGAGCAGTAAGAAGTGGGAACTACTTCCTCCAGGGGGACCCTGTGGTGGCTCTGAACATTCTCTTACTAGGCAGAAAAATTGAACTAACACTTTCCCTGACATTCTGAACTTTCAGTCTACCCTTCCCCCCTACCTGGATAAACCAGATTCCTAACCCCTGCAGAGACTGAGGGAGGAGGCTCATGACAGCACCCCCCATTCTGTCTGACCAAGTGTCCAGCCCCCAATCCAGTCGGTCCCAAACTCTCTTCCTGTCTCCAAGCCGTGTTGTGCCCCTGGTGCCCTCCCTGTCTCTGTGCTGTGCCCCACCAGCCTGGAGACCACCGAGGCTGCATACCACACCCTTCCCATCTGGAGACTGCTGTAGCTGCACGCAGCGCCTGCCCTGCCTTTGTGACAGGGCCCTGCTGACCAGAATCACCACTGGAATAGTGTCCTCCTTGCTGAAGTCAACAGGCACTGGATACTGACAGAATTGCATTCAGCGTACCCTGCCCTGCTGCCAGATTCATGTGCAGCAAGCTCCTAAAGCTGCTTTTACAGCCAGAATTATCTGGCTTTGGCTGTGGCTGTGGAGCTTTTCAGGAATGCTTCCCACAAAGATCCAGCAACAATGGAGTGATCACACCAGAGTCTAATCTTGGAGAAACAACCCCCCCCCCCAACTCTGCGCACTGCCAGAGGAATCCAGATACTGGATACTGCAGAGTATATACTGGTGCTACAGAGCAACAGGGACAAAGGTGCGGTGGCTGAGGGAGATAAGCATTTGCAGGCCTGGTACCCCCAGGATTAGACTGAGCCCAAGTGGAACACTAGCCAGTGGATATTGAACAACTGACACAGGCAGGCCACAGCTCCCCTAGCTGGCTGGTAGCCAAGGGCAGTGGCCGGGCCTCAGGTGCATTGAGCATCCTTTGACTCTGACAGGCACTAAACCCTGGCACTTAGCATTTTTGGAGGGAACAGTACTGCTGCCCTGAGGGGTCACCAGTGATTGGGCGTGAAAAAGGAACAAAGTGGAGAAACAGACTCAGCCCCCTGGTCCTACTGTGTTACCAGGCGGGCCTTTCTGAATCTGTAGAGCACCGAAGAAAGCCATATCTGAGCAGCTAGTAAACCTCTACTGTCTAGCTGCTGGAGACCTTTCAAACTCTCCCACCTGAGAGTTCGTACTGACTGGGTAAATTGGTTCAGAACCCTTAACTTGGGACAATCAAAGAAGAACCATCTAGGGTGATACCCTGGTTGTCCAGGATCGATTTTCCCATTCCAGTTGTTGTCTGAGGAGGTGGGGTTTCTTAATTGCTTGTATTTCTTCACAGCTAAGACTTCACCAGAGTCACTGATCCACCAGGACCACACAAGAAACATTTGAATACAAGACTGAGCCACCAAACCCCACCATATCAAACAGGTTTCCCCAGCCTCAGACTGTAATACTGTACAGTTTCTTTGCAAAGCTAAAGGGGAAAAAGCTGCAGTCATTAGTCCCAGATCCTTAACAAAGGGCTAGGTAACCACAACCCCAGGAAACCCCAATCCAATCTCATCTTACCAGACCACCAAGCCAACAGTGAAAAACAATCATGGGGCAGAATTAGCCAAAAAACTCTGGTAAAATGAACAATCAGAGTAGACCAACTTCCCCAAGAAATGATAAAGCAGACACAGCACAAGATCCTATTTACAAACAAATGGCTGAGATGTAAGAAATTGAGTTCAGAATTTGGATAGCAAATAGAATCAACAAAATGGCAGAAATGATGAAATTGGAATTTACATAAGAAATTCAAAAGATGTCTCAAGAATTTAACAAATTTAAAGACAAAACAACCAAAGATTTTGATACATTAAAGACAGAATTTGCAGCCTTTGAAGATCTAAAAAATACAATAGAATCCCTCAGTAACAGAATGGAGCACTCAGAAGAAAGGATTTCTGATATTGAAGACAAAACTTTTGAATGCTCTCAAACACTCAAACAGGAGAAAAAAAACGTGGAGAACAGATTGGATTAAAGATGGTGGCCGAGTAACAGCTTCCCTGTAACTGGGCACGGCGAGTCTGGGGAGACAAGACTCCAGGCATCTCTGGACGGTGGAATCTGCCTATGATCATCACTTTGAGGATATAGGGAGCCAGCAAGAGACTTCT
>CAUYPK010138788.1:0-18477 GCA_963574355.1 Loris lydekkerianus
ACTTGAAGAGAAACTTCTCTGAAGAAGACACACGCATGGCCTACAGACATATGAAAAAATGCTCATCATCTTTAATCATCAGAGAAATGCAAATCAAAACTACTTTGAGATATCATCTAACTCCAGTAAGATTAGCCCATATCACAAAATCCCAAGACCAGAGATGTTGCCGTGGATTTGGAGTAAAGGGAACAGTTCTACACTGCTGGTGGGAATGCAAATTAATACATTCCTTTGGAAAGATCTCTTTGGGGAACAGTTAGAGACCTAAAAATAGATCTGCCATTCAATCCTATAATTCCTCTACTGGGTATATACCCAGAAGACCAAAAATCACTTTATAACAAAGATACTTGTACCAGAATGTTTACTGCAGCCCAATTCATAATTGCTAAGTCATGGAAAGAACCCAAGTGCCCATCAATCCACGAATGGATTAATAAATTGTGGTATATGTATACCATGAATATTATGCAGCCTTAAAGAAAGATGGAGACTTTACCTCTTTCATGTTTACATGGATGGAGCTGGAACATATTCTTCTTAGTAAAGTATCTCAAGAATGGAAGAAAAAGTATTTAATGTACTCAGCCCTACTATGAAACAAATTTATAGCTTTCATATGAAAGCTATAACCCAATTATAACCTAAGAATATGGGGAAAGGGGAAAGGGAGGGGAGGGGAGAGGATGGGTGAATGGAGGGTGATTGGTGGGATCACACCTATGATGCATCTTACAAGGGTACATGTGAAACTTACTAAATGTAGAATATAAATGTCTTAACACAATAACTAAGAAAATGCCAGGAAGGCTAGGTTAACTAATGTGATGGAAAAATATGTCAAATGGTATATAAAACCAGTGTATGGTGCCCCATGATTGCATTAATGTACACAGCTATGATTTAATAAAAAAAAAAAAAAAGAATTTTTGTGGGCACGACAAGAGTCTTTGTTTCAAAGAGTTTTCCAACTTAACACATATATCATACATATTATAAAAATGTTTAGGAGGAGCTGCCTTATAAAAGCATCACAGAGATTTCTCCAGATGTATCAAACCTAACTCTAGTTTGGGGCAAGATTTAAAACTGTATGGTAAAGAATGCTTTTCCCATAGTGTGTAAGGATGTTAAACCCTTAGGAGGGTTTGAGGGTTCCAGTCCCTAGCTTTGCCCAGTTGCCCTGCACTGTGCCTCTGTCCTCAAGGGTAATGTAGTGGGCGATTCTACCCAGCAGAACATTTTCCCCAAACTTGAGCTAGCCTAAAGAAAAATGCCAGGGGTTCTGGTGTGAGAGGTTTCACTAAAGTGTGTAATCCTTGATGGGATGATGGCTGTAATATGCATGTGTACCCATGTCAATAAATGCTTCTCAAAGATGCTACAGCCTAAATTCACAAAGGTTTTGCAAGAGAGTGCTAAGGCAAATTGCTCTGCCCAAATAGGTTTTGCTTTAGGTCAGGAAAGCTTTTTGATTTATATGTATTTTCAAAACAATTTTTATTATATATATAGTACGCTATAGATTTATTGTAGAAAATACAAAAATTTCAGGCAAAGGAAAAGAAAAGGATAAATATGCCATGTAATCAGTCACATTGCCCGGAGATCATACTTGTTGTCATGTTAGCGTGTATCCTTCCTGGGGTGGGCTAAAGTGTTTGGATGTATAGTACATATCAATAATTAATATTGTGAAGTTAAGACAAGGTTTTTGTAAAAATTTCAAAAGGGCATAGAGTATATATAAAGTGGAAAGTCAGTTACCCTCTATCACCCACAAACTCCTAACCAGTTCCACTCTTTAGAGGTGTAAATATTACTAACAGTTTATATCACAGATACTTGGTTTATGCATGTGTGTGTGTGTGTAAGACCCACACAATGTAATACAAACCTTTCATACAAAATATGTTTTTTATAGGTATATGGAATTGGTCATCAAATACAATTTTTTTACAACTTAGGTTGTATTCACTGATGTTTTTTGCCCATCAGTTCTCATATATTAGCTTGATTTTTTTTATTTGGTAACATAGTGGGACATACCGTAGTTTATTTACCTAGACCCTTTTTTATGAACATTTAGATTTTTCTCTCAGTTTTGTACTCTTGGTTTTCAAATATTCTGCTAATTTTTCCTCCATCTTTTCATAATCCTCTTAAGCCTGTGGCTCAAAGGAGTAAGGCACCGTTCCCATATGCCGGAGGTGATGGGTTCAAACCCAGCCCCTACCAAAAAAAAAAAAAAAAAAAAAAAAAAAAAAAATTGTTTTTCTATGAACTAAGTTTTCAAACCTTTGGCCAATTTATTGATTTGTGAGCATTTTCAAAATCAGGAATAATGATTAAAGTATAATAAGTACTGGAAACTTTTTGAAATGTAATTTTTTCCACTTCAGCCTATTATGGTAAATTACATTTATAGATTTCCTAATTTTATTTTTTTTATATTATTGTTGTATTTATTATTTATTTTTTATTAAATCATAGCTGTGTACATTGATATGATCATGGGGCATCATACACGAGCTTCACAGACCATTTGACACATTTTCATCACAATAGTTAACATAGCCTTCCTGGCATTTTCCTAGTTACCATGCCAAGACATTTACATTCCACATTTACTAAGTTTCACATATACCCTCGTAAGATGCCCTGCAGGTGTAATTCCACCAATACCCCTCTCTCCACCCACCTTGTCCCTCCCTCCTCTCCCTTTCCCCCTTTCCCCTATTCTTAGGTTGTAACTGGGTTATAGCTTTCATGTGAAAGCCCTAAATTAGTTTCATAGTAGGGCTGAGTACATTGGGTACTTTTTCTCCCATTCTTGAGATACTTTACTAAGAATAATATGTTCCAGCTCCATCTGTGGCTCAGGGTTCTGTTTTATTCTTCATGGGATTTTTACTGTTATTTTTCTTATAGGCAGTTGCTTTGTTTTAACTCAAACATCAAATTGTATCCATCCTATAGTAAACAGCAACTTTATTCTTTGCTTTATTGTTACAACTTCCCCTGCTACATTTTTAAACCTAGCTCCCTGAGTTGTCCCCTGAAAATGTGTAGTTTGTGCTTAGTCAATGTTTTGAATTGGGTTTATAAGCAGATATAGGGGTTAATATGCTCTATGATCACCATGATTCTGGGGACCCTTCTTTAAATCTCCAAATGATTGCCCAGTCTTTAGGCTCTAGCACTTAATACTCAAAGCCAATAAATCTTTATTTTATGCTTTCCAATGTGGCTTTGGTAAGGGAGATTAATACTGTTAACAAAGAAAGGAACAATTTCAAAAGTATCATCTAGTGCTGCTCTGTCTTTTGGTGAAACATTCCTCCCTGAATGCTTGTTTTTGTTTCTTTCTATGTTTATTTGAGGGAGGGATTGTTTCCTTTGGTTTTATTAACTGGGATGTTGCCTGTAAATGTGTACTTTAGTGTACACCAGAGTTGATACTAATATTTTGGGTCTAACTTTTTCTCATGGTTTTTTTTTTTTTTTTTTTTTATTCCAGAATTTCTATCTTAAATTTCTGGGTGATTTTCCAGTCCTGACCTCTATTCTAGTCTACCTCAAATAGGTAAGACTACCATGGCTTAACATGCCGTGGTTATGTGGTTAGGGTGTTCGTTCACATAATAAAACTTTACATAAAATTTTTTTCTTTTCCTTTCCTTTTTTTTTTTCTTTTTTTTTTAATTTCTTTTTTATATTTCAGATTAATGTGAGGGTAGAAATCACAGTATTTGAATTTATTATGTAGAGTTTATTTTGTAGTTATTTCTTGTATCCAAAAGATGTTTCATATACCCTACATTGTGCCCATTCTGTGGGAGCACTCTAAACACCCCTCTCCTCTCCCACCTCTCATTTCTTCTCTCCCCAACATGAATTGAAATGAGATTTTCTCCCATGTAGTCATGAATTAGATCATATATTGGCTTCATACTACTATTGAGTATGTTGAATATTTTATTCTCCATTCTTTTGATACTTTACTGTGAAGAATGTGTTTAAACTCAATCCAGGTTAATACAAAAGATGTAAAGTCTCCATCTTTTTTAATGGCTGAATAGTATTCCATAGTATACATATATCACAGCTTGTTAATTCATTCCTGGGTTGGTGGCCATTTAGGTTGCTTCCACATCTTGGCTATTACAAATTGAGCTATGATAAACAGGCAGGGGTCCTCAAACTGCAGTCCATGGGCCACATGAGGCAGTGTGATTGTATTTGTTCCCGTTTTGGTTTTTTTTACATCAAAATAAGATATGTGCAGTGTGCATAGGAATTTGTTCATAGTTTTTTGTTGTTGTTGTTGTTTGTTTTTAACTATAGTCCGTCTCCCCAATGGTCTGAGGGACAGTGAACTGGCCCCCTGTTTAAAAAGTTTGAGGATGCCTGGTCTAGAACATATGTCCTTATGATAAAATTAGTTTTTTTTCTTCTGTGTAGATGCCTTGTAGTGGGATTTCAGGGTCAAGTGGGAGGTCTAATTTAACTTATTTGAGGATTCCCCATACTTCTATCCAAAGAGGCTGTATTAATTTACAGTCTCACCAATAGTGTGAAAGTTTTCCCTTTCTCCATATCTGTCTCAGTATAGGCAACTTTGGGATTTTGTGATGTATGCTAATCTTACTGGGGTGAGGTGATATATCAGGGTAGTCTTCATTTGTATTTCTCTCATTATTAGGGATGATTGGCATTTTTTTATATGTTTGTTAACCATTCATCTGTTTTCCTCAGGGAAGGTTTTCTTCATGGTTCTTGCCTAGGAATAGATGGGATTGTTAGCTATTTTTTGGTTGATTAATTTGAGTTCTCTATAGATCATATTTATCAAGTCTTTGTTATATTAATAACATTAAAATATCTTTTCCCACTCTGAAGGTTGTCTATTAGCTTATTATTGTGTCCTCAGTTGTGAAGAAACTTTTCAGTTTAATTAAGTCCCATTAGTTAGGACAAGGCAGTGTGGCTCATGCCTGTAATACTAGTACTCTGGGAGGCTTAGGCAGGTGGACTGCTTATACTAAGGAGTTCAAGACTTTCTTCATCAAGAGTGAGACCTATCTCTAAAAATAGCCAGGTGTTGTGGTGGGGGCCTGCAGTCTCAGCTACTTGGGAGGCTGAGGCAAGAGAATCACTGGAGCCCAAGAGTTTGAGGGCAAAAAAGTGAAATTCTGTCAAAAAAAAGTCCCATTTTTTAATTTTCTTGTTGTTGCAGTTGCCATGGAAGTCTTCTTCATAAAACTCTTCCCAGGCAGACATTTTTAAAATTTTACTACACTTTCTTCTAGTATTTTTATCATTTCATGGCATAGATGTAAATATTTTATCAATTTCATATATGTTTATCATCTTTAAATTTTTTTTATCAATTTCTAGTATTTTTGTCACTTTATGCCTTAGATTTATATCTTGAATCAATTTTTGTGAGGTGTGAAAAGCGCAGGTCAAGTTTTTCAGTCTTTTACACATCATTGTCCAGTTCTCCCGGCACCATTGTTTAATGGGGATCCTTTTCCCCTGTGTATGCTTTTCTTGAGTTTATCAAAGACCAGAGAGTTATAAGAGATTGATTTCATCTCTTGGTTTTCTATTCAGTTCCAAATGTCTGTGTCACTATTTTTGTGACAATATCATGCTGCTTAGATCACTATGGACTAGTAAGATAGCCTAAAGTCTGGTCGGTGATGCCTCTGGCTTTATTTTTATTACTAAGAATTGTCTTGGCTATATAGGATTTTTTCTTATTACATACAAAACAAATAACATTTTTTCCAACACTTCAAAGTATCATGTTGGTATTTTAAGGCAGATCACATTGAATCTGTGGATTGCTTTGGGAAATATAGACATTTTAACAATGTTGATTCTTCCCAGTCAGAAGCATGGTACATTCTTCCATTTATTAATATCTTCTGCTATTCCTTTTCTTAGATTCTCATAATTCCCTTTGTAGAGGTCCTTTGCCTCTTGTGTTAAGTAAATTCCTAGGTATTTCAATTTCTTTGAAGCCATTGTAAAGGGAATTGCCTTTCTGATTAGTTTCTTAAGTTGGCTGTTATTGACATATACAAAGGCTCCTGATTTGTGGACATTGATATTATACCTTGAGACATTACTGCACTTCTTGATCATTTTCAGGAGTGTTATGTTTGAGTCTTTGGAATTCTCTAAGTATAAGATTATATCCTTGGCAAAGAATTATTTTTTCGCTTCCTCTGCACCCGCCCTTCACATCCTTCTCTTACCTGATTGCAATGGATAGAACTTTCAGCACTATGTTTAATAGTAGTGGAGATAGAGGAAATCCTTGTCTGGTTCCAGTTCTAAGTGTAAAAGCTTTCAGTTTTACTCCAATCAGTGTGATATTATCTGTAGATTTGTTAAAGATGGCTTCAATCAGTTTAAGAAATGTGCCATCTATGCCTATTCTTAAGTGTTCTTCTTAGAAAAGGATGCTGAACCTTATCAAATGTTTTTTCTGCATCTATTGATAGGATCATATGGTCCTCATTTTTGCTTCTATTGATACGGTGAATTACATTTATGGATTTCAGTATGCTACACCAGTGTTGGATTTCTGGAATAAGATTATTTGTTGAGATGTAAATATTTTTAGTGTATAGCTGTAATCTATTGCATAATATTTTGTTGAGTATTTTTTCATTGGTATTCATTAGTGAAATTGGTCTATAATTCTCCTTTATAGTTGGCTCCTTTCCTGGTGTTAGTGTCAGGGTAATGCTTGCCTCATAGAACATGTTTGGGAAGTTTCCTCCCTTCTCAATGTTTAGGAACCATTTTGGCAGAATGGGTATAATCTCTCTTCTTTGAAGGTTTGATAGAATTCTGGAATGAAACCATATGATCATGGCCATTTTTTTTTTTTTTTTGGAAGATTTTTTTATTTTTTCTTCAAACTCATTTCTTGATGTTGATATGTTCAAGAGATCTATTTCTTCTTGGTTAAGTCTACAGAGATGGTGTAATTGCAGGTATTGGTCCATTTCCAGCACATTGTGTAACTTCTGGTTATAGAGTGTTTTGTAGTAGTCAGAAATAATCTCTTCTATCTCTGTGATATCTATTGTTATTTCCCATTTTTGATTTCTCATCGAGGTTAGAAATTTTACTTTTCTGTTTTTAGTTAATTCAGTCAATGGTTCACTAATTTTATTTACTTTTTTTTAAGAACCAACTTTATGTTTCATTAATTTTCTGAAAGATTCTAGTGTTTTCAATTTTATTAATTTCTTACTTAATTTTGCTAATTTCTTTTCTCCTGCTAGATGTGGGATTAGAATGTTGTTTTTTTTTTTTTTTTTTTTTTTTTCTATTTCCTTAAGAAAATTTATTAGGTTGTCAATGTTCTCTCTTCCTATTTTTCAGATGTAACTAGTAGCTTCACTGTTGTTATGTTCAAGGAATTTAACAATTTCCTCCTTTACTTCTTCCTTGACCCAACTGTAATTTAGCAAAAGTTTGTTTATTTTCCATGCTTTTGTGTGGGGATGAACATTTTTGTTGAGCTTAAGTTCCACCTTTATTGCCCTGTGGTCACAGAAGATACAAGGTATAATTTCTATTCTTTAAATTTTGTTAAAATTTAATTTTTATCCTACAATATGAGCTATTTTGGACTATTTTCCATTGGCTTATGAGAAGAAGTTATATTCTCAACTTTGCGATGGTATGTTCTGCTAAGGGATGTTCTATTAACACACTTTTTCCCAGGGTCACCTTTAAATCCATGTATCTTTGTTTAGTTTCTGATTGGAGGATCTGTCCAGTACTGTCAGAAGGTTGTTATATGCCCATGTATTATGGTGTTATGAGAGATCATATTGCTCAGATTAATCATGTTCTGTTTTATATATCTAGGAGCATTTAAGTTGAATGCATAAACATGTAAAATTGAAATATTCTCTTTTTGTATTGTTCCCTTGAGAAGTATGAAGTGACCATCTTTGTTCTATTGAACTTTAGTTGCTTTAAATCCATTTTAGCTGAAAATAAGTCTGTGACCCCTCCTTTCTTTTTATTTCCGTTTGCTTGAAATACTGTTTTCCATCCCTTTACCTTGAATCTTGATTCATCCTTTCTATATGGGGTGTCTCCTGGAGACAATATATGAATGGACTGTACTTCTTTATCCAGTCATCCATGCTGTGCCCCTCAGTGAGGAATTCAAGCCATTAACACTTGATGAGAGAATTGATAAGTGTAGTGAAGTTCTTGTCATCTAATTTTGTGAAAGTCCATTGCTTGATTTTATCTTTTGTGTCATTGTCAAAATTATATTTTATCCTTTAGTTTCTGAGTGTGTACTTTGCTGATGGTTCATAGTGATGGTCAGTGTAGAGAATAGGTCTAAGTATTTACTGTAGAGCTAGTGTTAATGTGGCAAATTTGCTCAATGTTTGCATATCAGCAAATGATTCAATTTCTCCATCAATTTTAAAGCTTATTTTAGCAGGATACAGAATTATGGGCTGAAAATTGTTTCATTTAAAAATAACCAAGGTAGACACCATTCTCTTCTGGATCAAAAAGTTTCTTTTTGGTTAGCCTGATGAATCTGTCCCTGTAGATCAGTTGGAACGTACACCTAGCTGCTTACAGAATTATCTCTTTTGTCTTGGTTTTGGACAAGTTCATTGCAGTGTGTCTAGGAAATGCTCTGTCTGTGTTGTGATGACCTGGAGTTTGCTATTTCTCTGAAAGGAGTGTTTCAGATGGTTTAGTGAAACTTGGGACGTTTTCATGTATGATATCCTGTAGTAGGGCTTCCATTCCTCTGGAACATTCTTCCCTTTCAAGAATCCCTGTAATTGATATATTTGAACAGTTCATGAATCACTGTAATTTCTCTGAGTGAATGTTCTCCTGTATGTCTCATCTTTTCTGCCTCTTTAACTACCTGGGTTATCCTATAGCTCTTAGATTCTTTCTTCTCCATGGTCTAATCTGTTATTGATACTTTGTACTGCATCATTAAGTTCCCTGATTGACTCCTTCATTTTCTTAAGCTCTGACATAGTCTTCCTATATTCTTCATATTGTTCCCCCATTTATTGGTTCTGTTTTTACACTTTGTCATCTATTACCTCTAGTCTCTTTATCATCCATATTTCAAATTATCTTTCTGTCATTTCCATTTATTCCTTATATTTCTCTGCAGTAGCTTTCTTATGGTCTCTCCAGGTGTTGCATGATTTTTGTTTTTCATGTTGCAAGGATTTTCCTGTTTATTCCTCCTCATGTGTGGTTTCTTCTTGTTTACTTCCTTTCACTACTTTATTCTTCTTACTACCTCTTTTGCTTTTAATTGCCTTGTCTCAGAGATTAGGTGTTGAAGTTTCCTCTTGATATAAAAAAAGAGAGAGAGAGAGAAGGGTAAAGAGAGAGCAGTGAAGGGTGGCATCTGTGGCTCAAAGGAGTAGGGTGCTGGCCCCCTATAATGGAGGTGGTGGGTTCAAACCTCGACCCAGCTAAAAACTGCAAAAGAGAGAGAGAGAGAGAGAGAGAGAGAGAGAGAGAGAGAGAGAGAGAGATATGAAAAAGAAAAATAATTGGAGAAAAAGGGAGATGAAGGGAAGAAAGAAAAAGAGTGAGAGGAGAAATGGTACGGTTCCACAGTGTGCTATGGCCACACCTGCAAGTGAAGGAATTTGGGGTGCTGATCTTTGTTGGTCTTCAAAATTTAGAATTCCTTACCAGTCTGGGGAAAAGCAAGATCCTACCACCCACAATTATTGGATGAGAAAGATAATTTAAAAAGAAAAGAAAATAATAAAAAGAAAAATTCAATAGTAGGTTATGGTGGGAACATGTCAGTACTATTTTTCCTTTTTGAAAAAAAAATTTAATTATATTAAAGACAGAGTTTCATTTTGTCACCCTAGGTAGAGTGCTGTGACGTCACACAGTTCACAGCAACCTTTAGCTCTTGGGCTTAAGTGATTCTCTCACCTCAGCCTCCCGAGTAGCTGGGACAACAGGCACCCATCACAATGCCCAGGTATTTTTTGTTGTTTTTTGTTGCAGTTTGGCCAGGGCCTGGTTTGAACCTGCCACCTTAGGTATGTGGGGCTGGCGCCCTACACACTGAGCCACAGGTGCTGCCCAGTACTAATTTTCCAATGGCCAAAGCTAGAAAGACATCCCAGACCATGAGCTTGTGACCTCTTTGAGCCAGACCACTTCCATGACTTCCTAGTGAGACCAAAACTGTGACCTCTCAATACTAAGAAAAAAATTAAATATAAATAAAAATAGATAAAGGTAAAGTACAATTATATAAGGCAAATAAATAGTAAAAGGGATTTCTTAGCTGTTTTATGAGAAATTCTGTGATAAAATGAGGAAAGTGGAGAAATTTCAACCCAGAGAGAATGGAGAGAAATAAAAAGGAAAGTGAGACTAAAATGAACAGGGCTGAAGAAAATAAAAATAAACATTAAGCATAAAACCAACAAAAAATTTTTTAAAAAAGCCAAAAACACAAAAATAACACCAAACCAAGAAACAAAAAGAAGAAAGAAAAAAAAATAAAAAATTTGGGAAAGGGAGCAAAAACAATAGAAATATATACATGTATGCATAACTGTAAGTATGTATTGAACTGTGTATGTCTGGAAACCAGGTTTTACGGTGGTGTTAGGAGATGGAGAACACATGCCACAAATGACTCTAGTTTTTGAAGAGATTGGGTCTTGTCTTCTGACTTAGTTGCCCTCAGTCAATGCCTCTTTGTCTTTAGTATTTAGTCTATGAGGGGTTGGGGTCTTAAAATTCTCACTGGAATTCTTAGGAGGCACATTTCACATCTCTCAGTGACCTCTGACAATTCCTGGAGTTGTTGGAGCTGCTCAGCACATAGAGTGGAGCACATCCAAGAGTGGATGACTAATCTCATCAGGTGTGCCAGAGCCAGCCATATACTAAGACCCTGTGGACAATTTCTCCTGCATGACCTTTCCACAAGGGTGGCCCAGCTAGCAGGCACAATGTTCCCACAATGGTGGCACTGTTAATAGCCAAGCAGGTGGGAGATCCACTCCACCAAGTATTCAAACCCAAACTCTGGACATAGAGTCCACCCACTCATCTAAGCCCTCCAAGGCACTTCCAACGTGCAGTCTACCGCAAAATCAATTATATGTAGGATAACACCTTTCCATCCCTAGTCTTGCACTTGAGGGCCAACCGGCTGACCGATGCCCACCTGTTTCCATGCACTCACCTTCTGTGCTAGCTTTCCTCAACTCCCAACCTTGGTGGCACTTGTAGTCCACCACTGCATCAGTGTGCCCCTGGAGCGAGGAGTCAAAGTAGATTCCCTATGGTGGAGATGGTTGTTTTTTCTTTTTCCCTTGCCTTGCCAGGAGTTGGCTACTAGGGAGGTGTTTCTAGTCCACCATGTTTCTCTGCCTTCTTTTTACATGAAATTCTTGCTTCTTATAGATATAATTTTTCAAGTGAAAACTCTCCTTTTTCCTCTCTTTTTTGCTCATGGATGCTTTTCAGTACCATTAAAATAGACGCTTTTCACTGTTACTCCATATGTTATTATTGTTATCTACACATAAACCTTCACTCATTTTTCATTAGGAAATTTTTTTCCCAAGAAATAATTTTTAGAAAAAAAAAAAAATTTAAAAATGTTTGATTGCTATTTGTCTGTCTTCCTCAGAAAAACTTTTGTTAATATCTCTTTCCCAGTGGTAAATAGCACTGTTACTCTTTTTTCTTTGATTAATTTGACTTCTCTATAGATTCTAGTTATCAACCCTTTGTCAGATTCGGACCATGCATACATCTTTTCCCATTGTTAAGGTTGTCTTTTTGCTCTACTTCTTGTGTCCTTGGCTGTGCAGAAGATTTTCAGCTTAGTTAAGTCCCATTTTTTTATTTTTGTTGATGCTGAAATTGCTGCTGAAGTCTTTGTCATAAAACCTTTTTACAGTCTAACATCATCTGTACTTTTTAATACACTTTCTTCTAAAATTTTTATCACTTCATGTCTTAGTTTTAATTATTTTATCCATCTTTAGTCAATTTTTGTAAGTGGTGAAAGGTGCAATTTATCATTCCTTAACATCAGAGAAATTCAAATCAAAACCACCCAGAGATGTCACCTAACATCAGTGAGAATAAATATCCCAAATCACAAACTCTCAATGCCACAGTTATTAATGTGGATGTGGAGAGAAGGAAACACTTTTACATTGCTGGTGGGACTGCAAACTAATACAACTTCTTTGGAAGGAAGTATGGGGTATCCTCAAGGAACTCAAATTAGACCTCCCATTTGTTCCTGAAATTCCACTACTAGGCATCTATCCAGAAGAAAGAATTATATACTATAAGGACAAAAAGCCAACCAACTCATAAATGGATTAATAAACTGTGGTATATGAAAAGCATGAATTACTATTCATCATTAAAAAGATGGAGACTTTATACCTTTTGTATTAACTTTGGTGCAGTTGAAACACATTTTCTCAGTAAAGTAACACTAGAATGGAGAAGCAAAAATTCAATGCATTCAATTATAATATGAAGTCAGTAGATGATTTAATACATGCCCACATAAGGTAAAAACTCATATCAATTCAAGTTGGATAGTGGGATAATGATGGAATGAGGAAGTGGAGGAGGGAAGGGGATGAGTGTAATCCCACTTAATGCACACAATGTTATGGTGTATGGCATACCTCTTGGGGGTGGGGCACAATTATTAGAGAGACTCTACCTAACAAGTGCAACATTGTAACCTAATTCTTTGTACTCTCAAATAACCTGAAACAATAATCTGAAAAAAACCATATGCATGTAAACAAGTTCACTGTAGCATTATGTATCAGTAAAATTTGAATAACAAAATAATTCGTAAAAAATCATATCAGTGCCATATTCTGCAGTGAGTGAGATTATAATTATGAAGACGGTACAAAACATAAAATGTGTACAATGTAATATTAGGTTATTATAGCAGAATACAAAATTACACCTTCATGCACACATATTGACAATAGCTAGTAGGGCATGTGGAGAACTGGAAATCTTATTTATTAGGAGTACAGGATTATAAGAAACTTCTTTTTATCTATTTAATCATTTATTCAGCAGACATGGTCAGTGGCCACTAACCAAAACTGTACATACATAACTAAAACAAAAATATCACCATTCCCAAGGAACATAAAATCTATTAGAAGTGTATATACACTTTTTATAAAGGACATAATCAGTGTAAATGTATAATCAAAGCAACATGCTATTGGAGTAGAAACAAAACTGGCTTTCAACTCCTTTTGCTTCATAATTTAAATAATTACATTTATGATTTAAAAAGTAATACATAGTATGCTCATTTTAAAAATAAAAATAATATATACTGTATAGAGGTAAGTTTAGCTGATTTTTGAAGAAAGATTATATTTTATCTAATTGACTTTGAGTTACAGAACAGAGAGACAATTGTGGATCTATATTTATGCTCTGTATTAAATTTATAACTAAACAAACACAATACACCATCACACAATAATATAAAGCTTTATATCCTATAATTCTGTCATTTGCAAAGCAGAATTCATATTCATGGCTTCTGTTTTCAGGTTGTTTATAATTTAACAATGTTTACTTGAGTGAAAATTATATGAGGCATAGCTTACAGAAAATACAGTGCTTGTTTTATAGTTTATTAAATTTTTTCTTAGATTAAACCTAAGCTTTCAACTATGGTTAAGAATAAGTTGACTCTGGAATGATCAACTTAAATAGTAAAGGAGGTTTCTGTATAATGTATTGTAATCATTTTCTTAATCAACTTCTATTTCACTCCTTTTTGCATATTAAGCTCCTTGAAGAAATTGGTTATATTGAATTTATATCAATTTTGTATGAATTGATATGATATGAATACATAAAATACATTAAATAAGTACTTTATAAAAATCCTTTTTTTTTTCATTTGTATATTTCAGTGGCATGGGATATTTTTCCTTCTAGTATTTCTAGTCTTTCAAAAATTAATATATGTTTTTATAAAAATAGATTGTATTATTTTCACAACTCTTTAAATTTACTTAAATTTGGGGAATCTAACATTTATTTTTTATTTTTTATTAAGAAAATCTTTAACTAAAAGTAGGAAATATGCCTCTAGAATAATAGAATCTCTTTTATTGTTGAGTTCACTTGAAAAATACAACAAACAATATTTGAAACTATTTAACCACTGTCACCATATCATTAGATTCTTTATTCTATCTGCTCTACCTATGTCTCCATTTAATACTACAGTAAAATGAGTTATCTTGCAAACAGTTTATATGGAGTGAGAATAAAAATAATTTAATATTGGTGACACTAAAGGAGTACTGAGGGCATGTATGAAATAAACCTAAAGTTAAATATTCTTAAACAAATTCAATATGTATTTCAAGGTTGTTTAAAAGAAAAATCTGTCCCTAACTATTCATTTATAAAGCTACAACTGCTTTGATTGAAGAACTGTTTAAAAATTAAAAAAAAAAAAAAAAATTCAGGGCAGCACCTGTGGCTCAAAGGAGTAGGGCACTGACCCCATATACCAGAGATGGTGGGTTCAAAACCTGGCCCTGGCCAAAAACTGAAAACAAACAAACAAACAAACAACAAAAAAAAAACATTCAGGTTTAGAAGAAAGGTCTAGCCATTTGATTTCAAGATTCAATAATAAAGCTAGGCTGTTTAACATATTTCACAAATGATTTAGTTTAAACATAACCTTGATAAGTTAGTAGAGTAAATTTTAGTTTGATTATAGTGATATACAACTATCAGTTACAAAATATTTAATAAGCCTTGATATGTACCATGTTTTATTTTAGGTACTATGCCTAAACTGGTGAAATAGGCATAGTCTTTATGATCTGAAGCTTATGATTTAGCAATCATAACTATTATAATATTTACCTTTGTTCATAACAGTCAATAAAATACTGCTGTTTACCTAACAAAGTTATTATTGTACAATAAATAAATACCACTTGCTAGAGAAGCTTAAAGAGTCATGGTTCAGCTGAAAGTCATATTTACAATAGTTTTTCTGCTAATTGCAATAATAGTAATAATTCCTATTTAATGATTGTGTGCCACTGGCCACAGAATGCTCTAAAACATGAGTAACATTGACTTATTTAATCTTCACAATTCTTAGAGATTTATACTACAATTATCTCCATTTTACAAATGAGGAAAATGAGTCTTATATGTATTAATAAGTTGTCCAAGATCATCTAGCTAGAAAGCAAAAGATCTTTTGTAACTCACATACTACAGTTCCAGGGTCAGTGCTTTCAATCGTGCTTCAATTCACTGGGTTTCTAGAACACACAAAGATTCACATAGAGGGTTATTTTATGTCTGTCTTCCAAATGCACAAAGAACCATTCAAGTATGCTTTCATGTTAGCATAAAATGAATTCAAATAAATTTGTATGAATGTTTGTAAAAGATTAGAAGAAACTATTACAATTACAATAACTTTACTGTTTTTGTTGAGATTTATACAACCTCATTTCAAATAACACTACCAGTTAATAAAATTACTTTGATTAAAAATAATTATCTCATAATATTGCAGTGATCTAATCCTTAGTTATGTATCTACATACATATTTCTAAGTCATTCTGTGTACTTCTGGTATATACTATATACCAGACACCAGAACTGTAAGAGGCTTAGAGGCTGAGGAATAAACAGGGGATCACAATGCATTTCAGGTTATTTCTAATGAGAACCATATAGCCGTTCAATTGGAGCATAAAGTTTTCAAGATTGCCATTGATTTCTAATAAACTTTTAATTCTGGGATGGTTTTAAGTTTACAGACTTATTACAAAGATAAGACAGAAACTTCCCATATATCCACACCCAATTTGATTGTCAACACTGTATATGGGTAGTGTACGGTTCCACAATTCTTCAACCAATATTAATAAATTATTGTCATTTAAAACATATATTAATGGCTCATCTTTAATTCCTCAGTGAATTCCATAAATGTGCTCTTTTCTGGTAGAGTATCCCATTCAGAATACTGCACTACATTAAAAAATAAAGTTTCCTAAGGCTCCTCTTAGGTTTGAGAGTTTCTCAGATATTTGTTCTTTTCAATAATCTTGGTAGGTGTTTTAAAATTTTATTTCAAGTTAATACAGAGAATACAAACCATAAAGTTATAATGCTTGTGGGTTTGTTTTTTTTTTTTTTGTTTTTTTTTTTTTTTTTTTTTTTTTTTTTTTTTTTAGGTGAGGTCCCTGTTGTAATTGTGTCCACACCCAGGATGTGTGCCATCTACATTGGACCCATTAGGTGGTAACACACCAATACTCCTCCCTCCTTCTCCCCCTTCTTCCCTCTTCTCCCCTCCCCAACTTGAATTAAATTGAGTTTTTCCTCTTGTGTGGGCATATAATAGTTGTCTATTGGCTTCATATTAGTACAGTACATTGGATACTAGCTTTTTCCATTCTTGTGATACTTTACTAAAGAGAATGTTCTACAACTCGATCCAGGTTAATATAAAAGTTGTAAAGTATCCATGTTACTTTATGGCTGAATAGTATTCCATGATATACATATACCATAGTTTATGAATCCATTATTGTGTTGATGAACATATGGGTTAATTCCACATCTGCACAATTATAAATTGAGCTGCAATAAAGAATGTAGTGCAAATGTCATTATGATAAAATGATATTTTCCTTTTAGTTGGAAGGCTAGTAATAGGATTGTGGTATTAAATGGAAGGTCTATTTTGAGTTATTTGAGGATTCTCCATACTTCTTTTCAAAGAGTCTGTATTGGTTTGCAATCCCACTAACAGTGTTTAAGTGTTCCCTTCTCTCTTTCTACTATCATGCCGGAATCTATAGCTTTAGGACTTTGTAATGTGGGTTAGTCTCACTGGAGTTAGGTGATATTTCAGGGTGGTTTTGATGAGCATTTCTCTGTTGATTAGAGATGACATTCATTCATGTGTTTGTTAAGCATTCATCTGTCTTCTTCACAGAAGATTCTGTTCATATCTCTTGCCAAGTGATAAATGGGGTTATTTACTCCTTTTTTGTTGATTAATTTGAATATTTGGTAGATCCTAGTTATCAAGCTTTCCCAGATTTGTGACATGCAAATATCTTTTCATATTCTGAAGGTTGTCTAACTGCTTTAATTGCTGTCTTCTTAGTTGTGCAGAAGCTTTTCTGCTTAATTAAGCCCCATCTGTTTATTTTGTTGATGTTGTGATTACCAAAAGAATCTTCTGCACAATCTTTCCCTAGGTTTATATCTTCAAGAATTTTTCTCACTCATTCTTCTAAGATTCTTAACACTTCATGTCCTTGTTTTAAATCTTTTATCCATCTTGAGTAACTTTTCATAAGTGATGAAAATTTTAGGTACAGTTTCAGTCTTAACATGTGGTTATCCAGTTCTTCCAGGAACATCTATTGAATAAAGTTTTTTTTTTTTTTTTTTTTTTTGCCAATTTTATAATTTTGTTTTGTTTATCAAAGATCAAATGGTAATATGAGGCTGGTTTCTTCTCCAGGTTTTCTCTGTGTTCCACATTATTATGTTTCTATATTGGTGTAAATACCATGCTGTTTTGATTAGTGTGAACTTATAGACTGAAGTCTGATTGCGTGATGCCTCCTATTCTGTTTTTATTATTAACTATTGCCTTGACTATACAGGTTTTTTTCTGGTTCCATACAAAACAAAGAATTATTTTTTTCAATTTCTTCATAGTGTGATATTGACATTTTAATGAAATTTGAAATAAATCTGTAGAATGATATGGATATTAAAGATATTTTAACAATGTTGACTCTTCACAGGCAGAACCATGATATATCCTCTCATTTGGTAAAGTCTTCTGCTATTTATTTTCTTAGGGTTTTATAATTACCCTTGTAAAGATCCTTCATCACCTTTGCAAGGTAAATTCCTAGGTATTTCAATATCTTTATTATTTTTTTGAATTAATTTATTTCTTTCTAAAATCATAGCTGTATAAATTGATAGAATCATGGGGCATCATACACTAGCTTCATAGACCCTCATAGACTGTTTCACACATTTTCATCACAATGGTTAACATAGGATTCCTGGCATTTTCTTGGCTATTGTGACAAGACATTTACATTCCACATTTGCAAAGTTTCACATATACCCTTGTAAGATGCACTGCAGGTGTAATCCCACCAATCCCGATCCCTCTACCCACCTCCCCCTCCCTCCCCTACCTTTCTCCCTTCCCCCTATTCTTAGGTTGTAACTGGGTTATAGCTTTCATGTGAAAGCCATAAATTAGTTTCATAGTATGGCTGAGTACATTGGGTACTTTTTCTTCCATTCTTGAGATACTTTACTAAGAAGAATATGTTCCAGCT
>CAUYPK010138794.1:0-23373 GCA_963574355.1 Loris lydekkerianus
AACCGTAGCTTAACAGGTAATCAAGCTAAATCACAAAGGTTAAAATCCTTCAAAACTGGATTCCTCCTCCTCATCATCTGTATGTCCAAACAGAGCTTCAGCTGTATCTGATGTGAGGGTATCAGCATAGACATTGTCATCTTCACTGAGTTCGGAGATATCATCATCACTGCTGTCGGTCTCATACAAAGTGCCCCCTCAAGCAGATGGCAGAAGACGACTGGAGACTATGTGCATTTGATTAGGTGTGCGTGCACCGAATCAAATAACCTGTATGACCCGAGTATAAGCCGAGTTCGGGGTTTTCGGCACAAATTTTTTGCCGAAAAAACTCGGCTTATACTCGAGTGTATACAGTAATTTATACTAGCTTTTCAGATGCTCTGTGGGAAGGGTATTCTTTTGTTGTAACACCAGATAAAGCTGCTGTGACAGTCCACAACATCTGATAGTTAGGAATATGTATGTCCCTGTTTCCTGGGTCATATCCTGATTCTGTCACTTGCTGGTTCTGTGACCTTTGGCAAATTATGTAAACCTCTGTGCCTTACTTTTCTCTCCTTTGAAAGGGAGATGATAATGGTACTTAGGTTAGATGTAAGAAATAAGTAATTTAATGTAGGTGTACCATCACACATCTTATGTGCTGGGTAAATTGTAGCTAGGAAGTTATGAGGTCTGACAATTAAGTTTGCAAACTCACCACCTGGCCCTTAACCTTGGCAGCAAGTATTATACAGACAACTCAGTAACGTTTCAAAACCTTAGTACAGCCGTGTCTCAGTTGTGTTTGGGTCTACATGTTAGTGGTATCTTGCTCAGTTCCGTTCATTATTGTTGTTGTGTTTTTGTGTGCCATCACGAGAATGTCAGAGCTTGAATTGGAGCATTGAACAAACACTGAATTTCTTGTTAAACTTGGCAAGAGTGGAAGTGAAATTAGGGACATGTTAGTTCAAATTTCTGGGGATAATACCATGAAGAAAATGGCAGTGTACACATGGATTAAACAATTTTGTGACGGGAGAGAAAGTGTGACTGGTAAAGAGAGAGTGGCCAGGGCATACAGTAATGAGCAGAACTGACAAAAACGTTGCAAAAATTTGTCAAATTGTGTGTCAGAATTATGGCTGATTATGAGAAGTATAGCAGCCCAAGTAAACACCGATAGAGAAATAGGAAAATCTTAACTGAAAATCTTGGGATGTGAAAGGTGTGTGCAAAAATGGTTTTAAAGGAGCTCACTGATGGACAAAAGCAAAGGAGAGTCAAAGTCTGCCAAGACCTTTTGGAGAGGCAAAAGGATGTTTTGGGCTATGTTATCATTGGTAATGAAACGTGTCTACCAAAATGACTTTGAAAGAAAGTGTCAAAGTGCACAATGGAAATCAGCCATTTCTCCACAGCCAAAAAAGTTTTATCAGTACAAATCAAAACTCAAAACGATGTTGCTAACCTTTTTTGATATCAGAGGGATTGTTCATTATGAGTTTGTGCCAGCTGGACAGTTAAACCAAGCTTGTCCTTTAGAAGTGCTTAAAAAGCTGCATGAAAAGTTAGACAAAAATGACCTAAACTTTTTGCCAGCAACTCATGGCTCTTACATTATGACAATATACCAGCTCACATGGCACCTCTGTGAGGGAGTTCTTAGCTACTAAACCAATAACTGTATTGGAACGCCCTCCCTACTCATTTGATTTGGCCCCCAAAGACTTTTTTCTTCATCTGAAGATAAATACTGAAAGGAAGATGTTTTGATGACTTTCAGGACATCAAGGGTACTATGACAACAGCTCTGATGGCCATTCCAGAAAAAGTTCTAAAATTGCTTTGAAGGGTGGAGTAGGTGCTGGTGTCAGTGCATAGCTTCCCAAGAGGAGGACTTCAAAGGTGACCATAATGATACTCAGCAATGAGATATGTAGCATTTTTTTTCTAGGATGAAGTTTTCTGAACTTAATTGTCAGCTGTCATATAGCAGATTGAGGTGAAGAACAAAAGTTGAGGTAGAGTTTTTCCTCCATGTTTTGTATTTCCTGATTAATTTCATTACTAGCCAGAATGACAAAATTATCTAGAAAAAAGAGGCTGAGGAATCCCTATAGATGAAAGAAGACTAATGGGAAGTGAAAACTTAAATATAATGCATGATCCTGGATCAGGAAAAAATACTGTAAATATAAATTATTACCAGAAAATTCTGTATATGGATTATTTATTAGATAACAGGATTATACTGATGTTAAATTTTCTGAATTTTGTAATTGTTATGTTACTAATTGAACAGTAAAGATCAAGGATATACAGGCCTTCCATGAACTCGTCTTGGAACTTTTTTTGTAGGATGTGTTGAAGGATGATGAAACCCACATTCAATATCTGAAATAATATGAATCTGAAATAATAGGGCAATGAATTTATTGCTTATTATAGCAAAGGACAACTATATTTTTAGGCATAGTTTCCCTGGGCACAGAGATTGCTGATTTTATAGTGGATTTTTGGGAAGGGTGGACTTGAGGGATTCATGGAGTTTTGGGGTCCTAAGTGGGTTGGTACCATTTGTAGATGTGTGGTGACTCACTCAGTGATGTGGGCTTTTTGGAGTGAGCTTTTTCCTGACTGGCTAACTTTTCATAAGCAAGGGCTATCACAGATTGGTTGACTTGAAAAAACTTGCTCATTCTAGGGGAGTTTTAAAAACAGTTCAGGTGGCTACCTGTTGCCATGAATATAGAAAAATTTGTCTTTTCCTAGGAATATGGGAACTTAAAAACATTAATTTGAAACTTTTTATAATGAAGCTGTTTAAAATATTAGAATCAGAGAATCTACTATTAATTCATGTTGAAGGACATGTGGAAAGATGAGATTCACCCCTAAAATGAAAATATTTTTATTGTTTTATCTGAACACAAAATTATTTCATGTTCCTATGGGGGAAAAAAAACCCTTAAGTAACACATACAGAGAGGTGTAAAGAGTGAAAGTCACAGGTTAACACTGTGACCCAGAGATAGTCACTGGTAACATTTTGCTGTATAGATTTCTTGACTTTTGTGCTTACTCGGTTTGAATTCTGTAATTTCCATTTAATAGATGTGATAATTTGGTCAGGCATATTTTGTGTACTTTAGTTTCCTCATCTGTAAAATAGGAATGAACTTACTTATTGAGTTGTGTGGATATAATGAGTTAATCTAAGTAAAACTTTTAGAACAGTATCTGGCACATGGTTAGAGCTACATATATTTGTTATTACCACATTGCATCTATTCTTAATACTCTGCTATTTTAAAAGTTTCTGCAATTGAGATTTATCTTAACAACTGTTGGTGATTATGGTGGGCAGTTGCTTTTTTTAATTGTTGTCACTCTTTCCTTTGCGGTCCATAAAATGATGTTATGTCTTAGAATTGATGGTGTATCTTAGGTTGGATAAGATGCAGTTATGTATACATCCAATTTTTCTAATACAGAAGTGCGATTATTAAATGCATACTGTTTTATATCTCCAAACAATTCTATAAGGACATTTTCAATGTCAGATACGGTGCATAATATAGTGTTACATTCATGTGCCATCATTTATTTACTGTTATCTAGCAGTGGGTATTTTATTGTCCAATTTTTGTTCTTGTGGAAGATTTTATTGAGGGGAAAGAGGAAAACTTGAAGAGATAACCTGGGTGAAGATTGAGACCAAAAGTGAAAGTTCTATGGAGACTGTTTCTATATTACTAGAAAGGCAGTTTGGGGCAGATCCTAAGTATTGAGTACTGGGTTAAGGTCTGTAGATTTTTAAACAATTTTGTGGAGCCATTCAACAGTGAAGAGTAATTGGAAATCAATCTTTTTTTTTTTTTTTATAATCAATTGATTTCATTTGGAAATACAATCAATTGATTTCCAATAATGAAAATCAATTACTTTTTCCTTTTTGTTAGTTTTGACTATTAACCTGTCCATATAGCATAGATGAATGGATTGGTATCAACGTAAGATGGCTTTAACATTTTTTATTAATAATGATGTAGAAAGCATGCTTGTTATATTTTTTGTGCTTATGAAATTATAAAGAATAACAAAATAGATTGGATTATGAAATTAAAGTTTCAGATTATCTTAACAGGGCACCGTGATGGGTTGAATCCAAGTTTTAGAAGATTTTTTTTACAGATTTTTAAATGCTCTTCATTTAAAAGAAACTAAATAAATCCCACAAGGACAGTTGCTCAAGTATGGTTTGATTTAGTCTGCAGTACATTCGGAAAAGGTACCTGGTTTTAAGCAAGAATTACTTGTGTTAGTGGAAGTATCTGATCAGAAGGAGATTTTATCTAGTTTGTTCGTGTTAGACCTTATTTGCAGCTATGAGTGCTACTGAAAGAAATAGAGTCAAGTTGGAGTGAGTAGAAGTAGAAAGTGGGAAGGTAAAGAAGCTCAAAACTGTGTTATATCAAGAGAAATTGGGGAAGGAAGGAGGCTGTGGCAGTTGCTTTAAAGTAGTGCAGGTTGGTAAGTGTGACATGAAATGTGGCTCAGTGTAGCACTGTTTTTTCTTTTCAGCATCAATTCTAGCTATTTCTATCCGTAGTATTGTCCCCAATTTCCTATGTACTTTGAGCATCCCATAAACTTTTAGGTATATATTATATTTATTTTTTGGTGACAGAGTCTCACTGTGTCACCCTCGGTAGAGTGCTATGGTGTCACAGCTCACAGCAACCTCAAACTCTTGGGCTTAAGCAATTCTCCTGCCTCAGCCTTCCGAGTAGCTGGGACTATAGGTGCCTGCCACAACACCCGGCTGTTTTTTTTTTGTAGTTGTCATTGTTGTTTGGCAGGCCCGGGCCAGGTTTGAACCCACCAGCCCTGGTGTACGTGGCCGGTGCTCTAGCTGCTGAGCTACAGGCGCTGAACCTATTATGCTAGTATATAAGAAGAGTAATTAGGCAGGGGGCATTTGAGGATATGTGAGGATATTATGCTGGTATATAAGAAGAGTAATCAGGCAGGGGGCATTTGAGGCTATGTGAGGATATTTGAGATATAGGAGATAACAGATGAAGAACAGTGCTAGAAGGAAGCAATTGATGAATTCCAACTCAAATTCTAATTTTCTTTTTTTTTTTCTAATTTTCATTTATTTTTTTCTGTTCATAATTTTGTTACAAAGTTAGTGATTAAATTGCCTTTAATGGCCTTTAAAATTGTTTTCAGAATATACATCTAGTCTTTAGCTTTGATTTTTTTAAGAAACAAGATCTTGTGTTGCCCAAGCTGGCCTCTAACTCGAGCTATCCTCCTGTGTCTTCTTTTTTTTTTTTTTTTTTTTTTTTTGCATTTTTTGGCTGGGGTTGGGTTTGAACCCATCACCTCTGGCATATGGGGCTGGCGCCCTACTCCTTTGAGCCACTTCTTTTCCAATAGCTGGGACGACTGCTGCCCACCATTGTACCTGGTTTCTTTCTATTATTTGTATCCTTCGTTTTGAAACTATTTTTGCAATTAAGTTAGTATTTTAATATTCTTGTTTGATGTTTGCTCAGAGATTATTTTATCCCCTTTAAGAGGAAGGAGTACCTTGATGGCATGCTGCTGTCCCGGTTGCTTTATTAAAATGCTCACTTTGTGACTCTTCTCTGTTCCCATTCATTACTCCACAAAATACTGTGTTTGTGTTATAGTCTAAACTCTGACTAGGTTCCGTTATTTACTTGAGAAAAATTGAGCATGGATTTGGTATAGCAAATACTGAGTTTTAAATCTTCACTCTGGCTAGGAGTAAGTGATTTTTTTTCTTCTTCTTTAACAGATCAAGAAGTTGGTATATGTTTACCTGGTTCGATACGCTGAAGAACAGCAGGATCTGGCCCTCTTGTCCATAAGCACTTTTCAGCGAGCCCTGAAGGTAAATAATGGAGTGAGCACACAAATAGCTACAAGGTTTTTGCACAGTTGAAAGTGTGTCATTTAGAGAAGTGGAACAATAATCCACTAAATAGCACAGTAGTGTCTTGAAAGAGTTAAAAGGCCTCCCATAGTGCTTATTCGATAACCTTGGAAAATAGCTTGTATAACCAACTGGAATCTTGCCATTTATGCTGCACCTTCTATATGTTTATATTCAGTATAATCATCAGGTATCGAAGAACTGTGTATCATTATACTGACTAATTGTCGAAGGCGAAGAGCAGACATAATACATTTTTTAAAATAAAATTTATGTCCTGTAACTTTTTATTATTACAAAATGCTAAAATCCCAGCACATTTAGTAATAAATGATGAATCAGAATTATAACTGTTACATTTCTGTAAAACACTGTTTAGAGAAATAAATTTTTCTTTTTCTCTCTCACTTCCATATATTGGTTTTTCATTTTAAATGAAGTAGATTGTTTTAGCTATTGTTATATTACACCCTGTCATCACATATTAACTGTGCCATAAAGATGTCATTGAAATATTGTAAACTAGAAATTTTGATGAATATTTTCACACTATTTTTAGGACCCAAACCAACTAATTCGTGCAAGTGCTTTGAGAGTTCTGTCAAGTATTAGAGTGCCCATTATTGTACCTATCATGATGCTCTCTATTAAGGAAGCGTCTGCTGACTTATCACCGTATGTTAGGAAGAACGCAGCTCACGCAATACAAAAGTTGTACAGGTAGGTGCTTCTACCTCTAATATTACCTGGAATGTTACAGCCCACAGAGGTTCTCAACACTGTCCTGTCCTTATACTAAGTAAACCCAATGACTGTATTTTTCCCTTACAAACATTCTTTATACGTCCTTAATTTTGTTTTGGTTATGGAGACCCTATGCAGGTTTTTATTTGTGAGCCTATTCGGACCTGTGATAATTTCTGGAGTTTATAACTTAACAATAATCAGAATTTGAATTCTCATTTAGATAGTCTTATTTCATGTTCACATATACACATATTATTAGAAAATTGAGATTTTTTTTTCCTATTTACTATAAGTTAGAATCTTAAGTGTATTATCCTCTCAACTTACTCATATTTGTTTTTTCTTCTTTCATCTTTGATCCTGCTTCTCCTTTCCTTGTCTGATTCTTTTTCAAAGCTATTCTATTAAAATTTCTTTCTTTTTCTTTCTTTTTTTTTTTTTTTTTGCAGTTTTTGGCCGGGTCTGGGTTTGAACCCACCACCACGGGTATATGAGGCCGGCACCCTACTCCTTTGAACCACAGGCAAAAACTTTTTTTTAAAATATAGTGATTTTTATATGTAGTGCCATACCATGTTTGTATGATACTTTAGCAAATACCAAACAGTGCCTTGAACTTGGTATTATTTTCTGCAGTCATTAATTCCATCGGCTTTTTTGAGGTCCTTTTCTTTTCTTGTGTGTGTTCACAGTGCTATGCTACATGTGTTAGATGCGTGAAAATGGTAGAGGATGTGGTATTTACTTATGAATAACATATCACATATTTGAGGAAGGCAACCTTTAATTGAATAAGATTCTAGCACATAATATATGCGTATATACCATGGTATGCTAGCAATTCTTTGATAGGATAGGGGCCAGTGATCACATTATAAGTGTTGCCAGAAAGAAGTAATGAGATGGGATTAGTTGCGAAAGACTGCTTTGATAACAAGGACTTGAGCTGGAATTTGACAGAATTAAGATGTTTGAACATGTTCAGATAATTATAATGATTAATAACAAACTTAGATAATGTTTGTAAAAAATAAAATCTCATATTTTTAGGTTAACTGTCAGGCAGAGTTTTATCATGCTTTTCACCTAATTACCTTTTTGCGTCCTTAACTTGTGGGATAAGATCCCACAAGTCGCCGTGATGGTTTACTAATCCTATCACTGGGCTCAAGTTTACCTCCTCAGCCTCAACTCTTAGCTCTCCCTGCCTTGAATTTACAGTCTTGTAGTTCAGTACTGGCTGTTAGGCCTCTATATCAAATGCTTTAATCTCAGTACTGCCTTTTATTTTTCTTGGTTTTACCTGGCAGATTTTATAATGCATGTCACTTAGTGTACTGGTGTGTGTGTAGTAGAAAATGGTGCTAGGTTGTTATTTTTCCCGTTAAAAGAAGAATTTGTGGTTTATCTACTAGCAGTTACTCTCTCGAGGCTTTCCAACTTTTTAAGAAGTGAATTTGTTCTTTAAATACTTAGAGGGAAGGATAAGGACACATGTATCAGAGAAACCATCCCATTGGTTTTCGGTTTGTTTCTATTTTGAACTAATTCTTGTTTTCTCTCCTTTCCTTTAAAACTTCTCAGCATCCTTGAAAAAGTGAGCATTATGTAAAGATAGAATGAAAGGAGGACAAAAAATAACATACGTTCTTTTTCTATTTTAGTCTTGATCCAGATCAGAAGGAAATGTTAATTGAAGTAATTGAAAAACTTCTGAAAGATAAAAGCACAGTAAGTAATTATCTTTTTATGTCATCAAAGTACAAATGTGTTGTATTTATATGGTGTCATTTACCATTGTGTATTTGATATAATTATTTTTATCAGTTTCAAAATGAGGTATTAATGGAGCTCATACTTATTTTTAAAATCTTTAAAGAACAGAACTTTCTACATAATGAAAAAGACTACATTTGAAATTCTAAGTTTGTTACATTTCTTCATGTAATGTGAAGAATGGCAAGTTGTTTAAAAAAAAAAAAAATGCTTTCTTTAAGCTATGGCTGAACTGTTGACGGCTTTTGGAGCCAAAGCTTTTATTTTAAGCAATGATTTGCTAGGATTTTAATGAGCCCAGTCACCTGGGAATTAATGATTCTCTTACAATGATGTACTAAGAAGTATTGAAGAGCTATTGAAAAATTTGAGAGGTGTGTTTTCATATTGTAAGTATGCTTTTAAAAATAGTTAAAACATTTTCATACATACAAAGCTATTTTATTGGCTGCTTAGAATTATTTTATTGGCTAAAATGAGTCCTCTTTGGAGAACGTATATATCCTTTCCTTGCCCTTTCCTTACACACATTTTTGTGTGTAGTGATGTGACACCAAGATTTAGGAACAGGGTGCCTTTTGGGGTTTGTGAGTTACTAGTATATGAGTACTGGTATTTTAGTTGGGGCTTTTGTACCCACTTTATGTGGTTCAGAACTCCAGAAGAAAAAGATTACAGCTCATTTTTGGATACCGTCATTACAAAGCATGCATCTAATATCTGTGACTAGCAGCTGTTTAATATAGTAGGCAGTAGCCATGTAGCTATTGTTTTATGGCCTCGCATATGATTTCTCCTGGAGAATGCCCGATGCATCATTGAGTATCCATATCTGTGTGTCAGCTGTGTTTCTTGGAAGTGAAATAATGGACAATAACACAGTCTGTCTCAAAACTTTTGTAGCACCCAGCATATTTAGGAGCTCAAATGTTTGGTGCATAAATGTTTATAGCTGCTTTACTACATATCTTCCTTTTGTCATTATAAAATACTCCAGTTTATGTCTAATAATAATTTTGTTTTAAAATCTGTTTTGCTTGATATAAGTGCAACTATTCCAGCTTTCTTATGGTTGCTTTTTTGCATTATATGTCTTTTTCCATCCTTTTACTTTTAACCTGTTTTGTATTTTGGAACCTAATGTCTCCTGTAGACAGCTTCTAGTTGGCTCTTCTTTTTTCATCCAGTCTAGCAGTATGTGGCTTTTGATTGGATTTTTTCATCCATTCACACTTAATACTATTATTAATATATTTGGATTTTAAGCTGCCCTTTTACTTGCTTTTATAATTATCTTTTTTTGTTTCTCATTTCTGCCTTACCATTTATATTTGCATTAATTAAGTGAATATGTTATAGTGAACATTTTAATTGTTTTAATGACGTTTTCACTACATATTTTTAAAATATTGTATTATACATGGAGACTATGCTTGGAGTTTCATTCCTAGGCTATTTAGCAAATTTCTTTTAGTCTACAGTGTAGCAGAAATCTTCATTGCATTTCTTCTATGTGTAGTTGGCATACTATAGGAAGTAATCAAATATAGCTAGATAGAATGAAGACAGAGAAAACATATTTGATTCCTTTTTGTCTTTTGTTTGACAGACATGATGTCTGTCTCTGGGTTCCAGATTTGAAATCAATAATACTGATACTGTGGTTAACTATATTTTAGTAATTTAAAAAATTAGCTTTTTCTATGCAAGATACTGGCTGAGTTCTTTTAGATCTTACTATTCCTTTATTTTAATTTCTTTTACTATCATTTCTGATACATTATTAGACTAAAAGAAATCTATTAGATGGCCTGGGAATGAAATCTTTGTGTATATGGGTACATATTTTCCCAGACAGGGTACAGCATGCTATAGGTGAAAATTAGTCTTTGGAATTAGACAGAAATGGACTCATATCTGAGCTTCTGCCACTTAGTAGCTATGTACTTAAGCTTTCATGGGTTCAAGTTTACAAATGTGTAGAACTTACAATTTCTAATTTATTAAGTCACTGTTTGGGTTGAAAGAACTATTGTACGCACATTTCTCAGCATAATGTCTAACACCATAATGCAGGATGTTAATAAAAATTCCAAATAAGAAAGAAATGACTAAAAAGAAATATAAGGACACAATTCTTTAAATTTGGAATGTCTGTTCTTGGTTTCTGACTATTTACTTCCAGAATGTAGTAGAAAGAAAAAATATTGAATACTTGTTTATAGTGAGTATTTAATATTTGTTGAATGACTTCTGAATTAACTTTTTATGTTCCTGATGATAGTAATTAGATATTTGGTATTATTTTTAATCTTTTCTTTCTCAAATGGTATCATGCTCAGTGTTCACAGATAGATCTTTTGGGGCCTTTGATGGCCTCCCCTTTACAAGGCACTGATTTTTTCCTAAAGTGTTATATGGCATATGTTAATCTTTTAAAAATTAAAAACATACAAACATGTCTCTTTTTGTATCTATAGTAAGAAGCAACTTTCTATTGATGTCTCTAATTCCAGCAAAGATTTCCTTCTAGCTTGTCCCTTGTCAGGCTATAACTTCCTCTCCAACATTAAGAAACACGGCTCCCATCATCTACAATGTATTTAGTTTTTTGCTTAGTCCCACGATGCAGAGAAAGCGTTTCAGAACTGCTATGATGTACTTCTGTGAGGAGTAGTAGGATAGGAACTGATATATAAATACTGGTTTAGAGTTGTTTTTATATTTAGTCTTATTTTTCTGATGTGATAGTAAATGCAAATTGCTTTATCATTATATCCTTAAACTTGTTATGTAGATATATAAGAAAGCTGTTGATTCTTTTGAACGGTAATTTTGTATCCTGCTTCCGTACTGAATTCTTCTGTTGTTTGAGTTTTCTCATCCATTCTCCTTTTTTTTTTTTTCTTAGAGAATGAATCATCTCTGCAGTTAGAGATGTTTTACTTCCTCTTTTCCAATTCCTAAAGACTCTAATTTCTCTTATCTAATTATAAAGACGAATCCTGTCACTACAGGGTTCAAGTGCTTTTCTGGAGTGTTTCTACTTCATTTTGGAGCATAGTGTTATGTTTGCTTTTGCTTCATCATTAATTTTTTTTTTTTTTTTTTGTGTGTGGATAGTTTGACCAGTTGTTACCTTTTCTCTTTTCTGTTTTGAATACTTCTGGGTTATTTGCATCTGTGCGTGGACAGGATCAGTGGTTTGATTTTGAGGTAGCTGGCAAGTATTAAGAGCACCCTCTATGTGAGAACAGTAAAGATGTTTTTTTATTAGATGGCTTTTTAGGGAAGAGCACACGTAGGAGTGGGTGTACGTCCTAAGATTATTTTGAGATATATCCTATAGGAGCCTAAAAGTTTCCGTCTTATTTCATTTACTCTGTTACCTGTTTCTGAGGCAGTCCTCAGCCCCTACTTTTTTTAAGCCTTTTTTTTTTTTTTTTTTCTTGAAACTTTTTCCCTTTTCAAGATAACCTCATTGAATAATCTTGCCCTTCAGGTCTTTGCCTTACCATCTATTCTGATCTACCAGGAATTTTTTCAGTATTTTCACACTGAGAGTGTTCTTTTTCTTTCTAGTGTTGATTTTAGTTCACTCTGATGCCTACCACTGACCCGTTTGCTTTGTTATGGGCAGTTTTCATACTGTCATAGCTCTTGGTGTTCTGTAATTTATAAGCATGAAAATAGTTCTCTGGGAGGTGCTAGGGCTTACTTTTCTACTTAGATGTAATTTAAAGTTTGGAGATTCTCTGTTTTGAGTTGTGCTTAGGGCATAGATTTTGGTCCTTTGCTTTCTAGGGATTTACCTGAGCACCATTAAGTTATTTACCCAGTATTTAAATTGATTATGTTTTGAGAATGTGTTCATCATTTTTTCCTTTGTGTGATTATAATCCCTTGTAGAAAGGTTAAAAGTATTCTGATATCTACACAGATATTTGTGGATCTTCTCTTAAATATTACACTTTTTTTGGTCACATGTAATATTTTATTGAAGAAAACCAGGTACTTTTTTTCTCCCTTGACATTTAAAATCAATAAAGAATCACAAATTATTTTTATTTAAAAATTTCCCAATTAGACAAGCCAGTTCTAATTTGTTTTCACATTCTAAAAAGGATTTTGTTTGCTATCTATAAGAGTTTCTTGGGATCATTATCATGACGACGACATTGATATTACTACTGATAAATATAAATTTGAAAGCTGTTACTCTATTAAACTTTCTTCGTTTAACCTTCTTGATTTTGAGATATACGTTCTGTTGTTTCTTTTAGGCTACAGGAAGATTTTCTTTCTTGAGATATAAAAAAAAAAATTAGTTCTATAGCTTTCATTTTAAGGAAAGATGGAGCGATAAACATTAAAATATAACAGAATGGCTTTCTCTTTCATTAGAGAAAGACCAGTATTTGTCATATGAATAATTCTTTCCTAAAAAGTAGATTAGGTTGGGTTTAGGAACACAGCTGTGGTAACATAAATAACTGTAAGAATATTTTAGTGTTATTTAGATAACTGTTATCTGAAGGTATCCGTATTTTTAAAAAGATACAGAAACTTTACAACTGTAGTCAGTGACATTAAAAGGGAACATTTAATCTGTATTCTGTCATTCTCAAGTTGATTATTATAATTTTTCATTCTGTAATTTTTATTGTTTATTCTTAAATACATAGCATTTCATTCACCTCATCAATATATCCTAAATACTTTTCTATTTCACTACAAGCCTTCCCTAATGTTCCCTTATTGAATTCATTCTTAAAATTTATAACATTTTCTCCTGTTTTTCTTTAAATGTAGAAATCCATATTTGTTGAGCAGTTAAAGCTTAGAAGTGAATGTTGTTTAGTTTGTGAATATCTCAAAAGCAGGGCAGTATTTATTTCCTTTTCCATTCAGGTTAATTTTAAGGAAATCATTTTTATAGCACTTTCTATAATAGAAAACAGACTTTCTTAAGAAAACAAATTAGGTCAGTGCCTTTAAAAAACAGAATTTCTTATTTTTTTGATGACTAAAGTCTCCTTAATTTTTGCTACAGAATTATGTTTAACGGATAGTTGGTAGTTTATAGCTAAACTATTGGGGTATGATGCTATTTTATAAGTTATTGATTTAATGTTGGTAAAAGCCTCACTGTTACGGGCAAAAAAACACACCACTGAGTTTGTGCAGATGTTTTATTGTGATAGATCTATTATCCAGCTATTAGAAGATAAATGACTGATCTTTCCCATTTTCCATGCCTCAAGAAAATTGAAATAAGAAGGGGAATATCATTTGGGCTGTATGATTAGGGCAGGTTGGATGGCCATTAATTTAAGGGAAGGAAATCTTGGCAGCATTGACCAACTTATACCATATTATCAATCAAACCTTGATGCACTTCTTGTGATGACCCAGCACTCTCAGGTTTTTGCAACGTTAATTAGAATTCATGACAAAATAGATGCAAGGAAACGTTTTGTACCCTTCATAATTTTATAGAAAATTTATTGTTATTAGAGGAACCATTTGCTTAGTGTGATTTTTTTCATTACCAGCTTGTCAACTAGCATAGATAATCTGGAGAAAATATGAACTCCATAGATGGGGTGTCACTTTTGTTGATGGTTCATGTAGTGTACCTTGGAGCACAGCTAATGGCTAAAGTTCATAGCAACAGCACAGAAAAACGTGGCAACCAAGGAAAGATAAATGAACCATGTTTATTGCTTTAATATAAAAAATACATAAATGGAAAACTGCATTTGAATTTGATGAGCTCATTGCTAGTTTTGGTGGAGTGATTTATTTTTCTCCTTCTATGAAAAGCTACTATTGACACAGTGAGATGGAAATTAACTGTCTGTTTTTTGGAAACCAATATTTTTGGTTTTAAAATCTGCGTAGATCATTTTATTTTAATTCTGAATGTTTTATAGAATATTGAACATTTAATAGAACAAAATTATTAATTCTTCTTGTGTTTAGCCGAGGGTCAGCTTATTAAAACTATGTTCTAAAATGGTCATTTTTATTTTGGAAAGGTACTCTCTTTTACATTCTTTCTAATTATTATTTTAATGTTCCTATAAACTTCATTTGTACTTAAGTAATTAATAATTTTCTTACCTTTTTCTTTTTACAATATTTGTTAATACTTTAGAATTTGTTAGTACTTCAGAATTGTATACTGACAGCTGTCGGGTTAGCTGTTTTTCCGTTTTTGTTTGATATCTAAACACCTTTGGAAGAAAAGAATTTCTAGATTTAAACAGAGTAACTCGATTTTACCTAGTATTTTTAAAATTAAAAGACTGTTACATTACCTGTTTAATTTTATGGGTCATTTTATTCTAAGTGGGATTCTTGGAATACCTTTGGCAGTTGATGAGGATATTAATATAAGGTTGAGACATAAATAATGTATATAGACGTTTATATCTCACAAATAATGAGTAATTCTATAGCTTGATGTCATAAACTTAGTTCTTCTAAGTGGTTTTTAAATGATACTAATTTTAACCTTACAGAGATGTGATTACTGCAGGATATAATTTCTGACTAGTAATTTACGCAGAAGGTGTCCCAATTTGGAGCTGAAAACAGGAATTTAACTTCCATTCCATATCAATACAGAAAATTATATGTCTAATACATTTTTATTTAGTTCACACAAATAATCAATGTTTTGCTTTTTCGATTGAGGTGCATACATGCTGGGATCAGCAGGCACCGGTACATGGGCAGGGCTGGAGTCAATAAATGCAGCTTCACGTTTATACTGATTGGTAATTCATAAAATCCCCACAGGACTTGAAACTTGGTTAGCATAATAGCAAGTCTATATTCTGAGCTGTTTTCTTTCAATTGTATTGTTGGTTGCATATTAATAAACTAAATGTCAGCCAACTAGAGGGACAAACACTCAAAATATGAATATCATTGTATCTTATATTTTTCAAAAAGTACCATTTCAATAAGTTATATTTCTATTTAATTGCTTATTTTAAGTCATTGGGGCAAATTTTAGATAGTAAAATGAAGATCCCTAGTGTTCAGAAAAAATATGATATTAATGTATTTTTTTCAAAACCATACTATATTTTTGGCTAACTGCATGTATATCAGTAGTACATATTTGTATGTTATATCCTGCTTAGTTTGTGTCTTTATACTAAAGGTTTCTTAATTTTACCACCTTGTAAAGGTTTGGCAGTTCACACACTAGCATTTATGGTTCATTAATTAGTCTCGGAGAAAGCTACCTTTTGTTGATAATATATTATTCCAACTTACGCACATTCTTATAAAAGTGATAACAGCTTAGGTGATGTACTGAATTGTTAGCGAGTTGGAGGTTTTTTGCAAATAATTACATTGGTAAACGCGGGTCAGTTAATAAGATTTTTGTACTAAAAATATTTTACAGATTCCTCATATACTTTTTGACATCTGTTCATGATGAAGTTATTGCCGTTCCCGTTTTGAACGGGCACAGTGTGAGCCTTGTTGCTGTCTTGATTTTTTTCTGAACATTGTTGTGAACTAAGTAATACATTTTTATATTAGAATTTAGGTTAACTTTAAAAATGAAAAATGTGCCCCGTGTGGCGCCCCTCCTCTGTTCCTCTGCAGCCAGCTTCCTCTTTCTCAGGGGTCATCCCGCGTGCCCAGCCGCTCCCTTATGGCGACCTGCAGCCCCAGCGTTGTGATTAGTGATGATGAACCAGGTTATGACCTCGATTTATTTTGCATACCTAATCATTATGCTGAGGTTTTGGAAAAGGTATTTATTCCTCATGGGCAGGACTGAACGGCTTGCTCGGGATGTGATGAAGGAGATGGGAGGCCATCACATTGTAGCCCTTTGTGTGCTCATAAATTCTTTGCTGACCTGCTGGATTACATCAAAGCACTGAGCAGAAATAGTGAGAGATCCATTCCTATGACTGTCGAGTTTATCAGACTGAAGAGCTACTACAATGACCAGTCAATGGAGGACATAAAAGTAATTGGTGGAGATGATCTCTCAACTTTAACTGGAAAGGATGTCTTGATTGTTAAGATATAATTGACACTGGCAAGACAATGCAAACCTTGCTTTCCTTGGCCAAGCAGTATAATCCAAAGATGGTCAAGGTCGCAAGCTTGTTGGTGAAAAGGACACCTCGAAGTGTTGGATACAGGCCAGACTTCGTTGGATTGGAAATTCCAGACAAGTTTGTTGTAGGATATGCCCTTGACTATAATGAATACTTCAGGGATTTGAACCATGTTTGTGTCATTAGGGAAACCGGAAAAGCAAAATACAAAGCCTAAGATGAAAGTTTGAGTCGAGTTTGAAACATCTGGAGTCCTATCGACGTCAACAATAAAATTATCAAGCGTTCTAGTTCTGTGGCCATCTGCTTAGTAGAGCTTTTTGCATGTATCTTCTAAGAAATTTATCAGTTTTGCACTTTACAAATGTCACTTGCTACATTCCTGAACTCTTTTATTTGTACTATGAGCCTATAGTTTATCGGTTCCCTTTGGGTAGATTGTTGTTTAACTTGTGAATGATAAAAATCTCTTCAACTATACCACTACCGAACAAAGTATTAAAATGGTATCTGTAAGAAACACTTAAAGAGAAGATATATTATTTTTTTAATTGGTATTTTAATTTTTTGTATATTAAAGACAGAAATGATTGAATATTGTTAATTATACCACCGAGTGTTCAGAAAGTTAAGCAGCAGCCAGGTTTTGATAAGTGACAGCATCTAAGAGGTTTTGTTCTTTTACACAAACCACTATCCTGGAATTATCTTAGCAGTCTTTCTGTAGTATTGACTGTATTTTCCCACTTGTTCATATTGTTACTAGTGAATCTTTGTTGGTAGTTACTTTTAAATGCAGTTCAAAAAATTTTAAAAAAAGAAAAAAAAAGAAAAATGTGGATGATTAATGTTTAATCCACGTACGAAAAATTTATTGAAACTTTATGAAATAAAAAATTATCAGAATTTACCTCTCTTAAGAATAGTATTAGTTCTCCAGGCATATTACAACTCTTAAAATTATTCTTTGAGGGAGTGGTACTTTGACATTAGTTATTCAGACATGACCATCCATTGTAATGGAGTGACCAAATGCTGTATTGATTGTCAGGACACTGACTGAGGAGGACCTTTGATGGGGGGAGAAATGGTTTTTAATAAGTTACTATTTCTTTCTTTTGTAGCTCGTAGCTGGCAGTGTTGTGATGGCTTTCGAAGAAGTATGCCCAGATAGAATAGATCTGATTCACAAGAACTACCGCAAGCTATGTAACTTGCTAGTTGATGTTGAAGAGTGGGGGCAGGTTGTCATAATCCACATGCTAACTCGATATGCTCGGACACAGTTTGTCAGCCCATGGAAAGAGGTAAGTGTTGGACAGTCTTCCACTTATCAACTACACGAAGAGAATGGATGATATTTTTAAAATGTATATAAACAATTAAGAATAGTAAAATACAGAAATCTGCCTATTTAAGGAGGAATCAATTTTCTCGGGGTCTTTTAGAAAGCAGAAGCCAATATAAATGTGAGAATAATTGTCTGTTGTTTGGCAGTGATTGGCACATATTTAGTGGCATAGTCTGTAAACTTTTAGTGTGATACCTGGTTAGAGGTCCTTGTTAGGACATGATACAGTCGTTGAAAGGACATTGCCACATCCTGTATTTTTTTTTTTACTGTTACAAAAAAAAAAAAAAAAAAAAAAAAAAAAATTGAGCTCCAGCTGTTCCAAATACACATATATAGAAGTAGGTGATAAGATTCTATAACGTGATTTTAGACCTTAAATAATTTTTTCCCTTTATAATTATTGTTGAACTTTAAAACTATTTTTTGCTAGTATTTTTTCCTGAAATATGTTAATACTTTTCTTCGCTTAAACTGGTAGCATTATTTAGCAAAATTAAGAATGAAATTTACCTTTAAGTGAAGTTGTTTACTTTTTACAGATTGAGATTAGAAGCATACTTTATTCTTTTTCATTATATTGACAATTTAGAAAAATTTAATTTTATTATATAGTTTATATAATTGAGATGATTCAGTATGTACATGTTTAAGGTTGAAGTGTAAACTCGTTTAAGAAAATCCTTAAATCTTTGAAGAATACCTTATTCATTCTAATCTGTTGATATGTTGTGTCTTTTTAAAATGCAGAAGAAATTAAAGTGCATCAAGAAATCAAAGAAAATGAAAGATTAAAAAATCCTATTATGTAAAAGTGGTTTGTACACAAAATTATGAATAAGCCTTGAGTGCTCACTACGTCTTGCTTTTGTTCAGTAGAAATAATTTTAAAGTGAGGGGAAAATGTTCACAGTACATGCTTTAAATGACTTGTCAGGCTTGTGGATAATTATACAATGTTTATCAATATTTTCTACATTATCTTAGTATTTGTCAGCAGTAAGCACTTTAAAAGTTTTTTCATATAACTTTCTAAAAGACTATTATTGATTCACCTCAACTTAAATGTTAACAAAGTTATTGTGTTATTCTGCTTAAAAATTAAGGTATATTTTGAATTACTAATATTTAAAAGTCTTATGCTACATAGGGCTCTTGATGAAATTTTACTGTCCTTGTGTACTTTAATTTTATAAAGTTAATTTTATTTATCATTGAGCAAAGTACAGAGGTGATGGTACTTTCGTTAGATTCAGCAGCATGAGAGAAAAGTCCAGGCCCTTTGATGGTAACTGTGATAAGAGATTTTTGTTGGTAACAACTCGTTTGATTTCAGCCAATTCCTTTAAAAAATGCTGCTCAGATTTTTTTTTCTTTCGTGTAAGGTTATAGGTAATTTTGACTTACATAACTACTGTGACCATTTTAGGTAGTTTATTTTACTTTCCTGTTAACTGTCCAATAAATTTCAGGAGCTGTACACAAAAGATCCTTTGCTTTGTTATTATGTAGAAACTGGGATTTAAAATACATACTCTACTTACTATATCTTTTAAAAATGTTTAACGGATATTAAAATCTCTAATTTGTCTATTTGTTTTACTATTCCTTGAATTTTATTTCATCTTATTTTAGATAAAATTCATTTTTAAAGCTATGTGCAAAAGCAAGATAGTTAAATTCTAGATTACCAAATACATTTATTCTTTTGACAAATGATTTGAAAATTGGGACTGTATTCATTCTTTGGAGTTTAGCTAACTCTATGGGTATTTTTTTAATTATAGAAGCAATTCAAATATATAGTGAAATATAGAATAAACTGCCTTCTCATAAATAACCTCTTGTTAACTCTTTGGAGGCAGTTATTGGCAATGATTTCATTTCAGTTCCTCTGGTGGTTAGACATTTTACTTTGGATGACACATTTCATTTTGTTTATTAACTTAAGATGATAGTAGTCCATGGAAAAATTTTTAGTCCTCAATCCATGGAAAAATTATTCCTTGATTTTTCAAGTTCTATTTGAAGATCTTGTTTAGCCCACAATAATCACGGTAACAGGCTTATGTCTGCACGTGTACGTATATGTTCTGTTCAGAGCCAGCGTGAAAGATTTGAAAGGGTCAGCCCTTACTGTAATTTAAGAATAAGGGCTTGTAAAAGACGTTAGACTCTTAGTACAAATGCATTTTATAAAATTAAGATTCAAATGGATGATCAACATTAGGACTGTGTCCATGCTAGTTAAGCCATCTCAACCTTTCTCTGTGCTAATCATTTTATTTTACTGGGAAACTTAGGCATAAATAGTCCAACCATTTGTAGACTTGGAGGCTTTCTGGCCTAGACTTTATATTGCTTTCGGTTCCCATGGTAGTTTGAGCTTTAGAAGTTGGCAAACTAAATCACAACGCAGATTTTGATCATAGCTGGAAGAAGCTGAGAAGTATTGCACATTTGAGTCTGTTTTCTGTTTCTTATCTGATGTAAAAGGCCTACCATGCAGTGCAGAATGGTGAAGATTATTATAGGGCAGGAAGACAAGGTGGAGGAGCGTTCTAGCAGACTGAGTTTCATACAAGCAGCTGAGTGGAAATGTGTGCCTTTTAGTCCCCATTTCCTTTCACCTACGGGCAGAAGTCACATAAACGCTATATGAAGCCCATTTTATGATAAATAAATAATTTCACTTTACCTTGAAATAAAGGAAATTTGTTGGTGGGAAAACAAATGCCACTAAAATGAAACTTGATATAAAAATTATTTAAAATAAAAAAGCTGTCTGAGTGCAGTGGCTTAAGCCTATAATCCGAGCATTTGGGCAGGCTGAAGTTGGAGGATCACTTGAGCCCAGGAGTTTGGGAACATCCTAGCAACACAGCGAGACCCATCTCTCCAAAAAAGTAAAAACTTAGCTTGACATGGTGGCACATGCCTGTAGTCCCAGCTCTCTGGAAGCTGAGGCAGGAAGAGCCTTGAGCCCAGGATTTTGAGGGTGTAGTGAGCTGCGACCACTCCACTGCCCTCTAGCTCGCGCAACAGAGCCAAGAATCTGTCTCGAAAAATAATTTAAAAGCTGCATGATATCAAATTCATTGAAATAAGCAGTTTTTTCTCAAATACTCAGAATGTAAAAAGCAATACTTTGATACTTTACACTTAGGAATTTATCATTTTTGTTGTGCTTTTTTACATAGTGTTTTATTTGTCATAGGGCAGTCAATTATTATACCCATTTTAGAGGAAGAAACTGAGGTGTACAGATTTTAGCAACTCATTTATTTAATATCACTTATAAAAGGTACAACAGAACTATAAGCAGAGTTATCTGATGCCCAGACCAATATTCTTTCCATTATGTTACATTACCTTGTGACTTTTAAATTAAAATTTTTTTGGTTACTTTAATAAGTTTTTGTGTGTTTGGTTATTATGGTTCGGTGTTCAGCTACCTAGCCATAATTAAATTTGCTTTTGAAGAGAAAAATCATGTTTCTTATTGAATTCTTAAAAACATTTGTTTATGTTAATATGTTTGAAGGGCAGCAAAATTGTTTTTTTTAGGAATCAAAAATTAGTAGAAATGCTTTTTGAGACAAACTGATGTACATGCTTTTGTCAGTAAGTTCTCAGATGAACATATCATATATACAAACAGGCTTCTTCAGGGGCAGAAGAGATTTTTAATTTAGTTTATTTGCATCATTATAGATCAGTATTTAGGCTGTTTATATGTAAATGTATGATTTGAGGAACAATTAAGTGTTGACAAAGTAGATTGCAGTCGTATCAATTGCAGTGCATTTTCCATAATTTTTCTAACTGACATCTTTGATGATAAATAGTGGATGCCAAGTCAAAGCCGATTATACAGTGCGCTAGGAATTCATGGGGCTGTCAGGGAGAAGACCGACTGACTTTAAATTTACATATTAATGAGAAGATTTGTTAAGAGGGTGCTTGACTATAGAAGCACGACATTTTATAAATAAAGCTGATGCAGGAAAATGGAAATTAAACCTTTTAGGTTAATAAATTCAAGAGACTGCTAAAATGCATATTTGCATTTTTATTTTCTTAAATTTACCTTATTCTTTGCAGTCCATGTGGGTTGTTGTTTATTCTAGGTCAAGTCTGTATAATTTTCAGGGATATAAAATTAGTGGGGTGTTTTGTCATTCAAGCCTATTATGGGAAAATACTTGAAGCATAGATGTAAATCTCTAAGACTAATGTTGCTTTTGTAGAATTAATGGATTTTAAAAATAAACATAAATCACAAGTAAATTTTAAGAGCGATTAAAAACAAGCAAACAAACAAACCCACAACCTTTCATAGTGGCACGAATTCTAAACTGAAATGAAACTAACACTGCCAGGAATACTTTTAATTTTGTGAATCTAGCTCTTTAAAATTGAACTTTTTCTAGGACATGATAATTTTGCAAGAATTATCAAAATATTTTATTTCAGTGATTTAGGAGTTAAAGCTCTAGATATAAGTGATTATGAACTCAGGTAATATAATTCTGATGGCAGTATTTAGGCCATTTTGACACTTAGAGCAATTAGTTTACATTGTCTCTCTCTGTATATCTTTACTTCAGTTTTAAAATCTTACATAGGTTTACAAAAGTCCAACAAAGTTTAGAATTTTGTTTAAAGTATTTTAAAGATTAAGTTCTTAAGTTTTTCAGAGGTAGCTTCAAAATAAGAACTCATCAAAATGGAAAATTTATATACATAGAGGTGATAATCTATGAAGGTACTTTGGGGATGTGCTTCTTGTCAACTTCATATTTAGGCGCTAAAGGACCAGAATGTTAGAGATTATTATTTTTTTTTATATTTATTTATTTATATTTTGCAGATTTTCTTTCTTTATTTTTTGGCTGGGGCTGGGTTTGAACCGACCACCTCCAGTATATGGGGCTGGCGCCCTACTCCTTTGAGCCACAGGTACCACCCTAGAGATTATTTTTATTGAGTTTTAATTTTCTTTACCAGTTGATTTTCTTTGTAAAACAAATTTTGTATTGTGTCTTAACCATTTATTATTATTAGATCTTATTATTCCATGGAATGTTTTTTTAAACAACATAATGTAGTAGTAGAATCCTTTATAATGCAAGTAAAAGTTTTTCTGCATGATTTCAGGCAACTGTTGGTGAAGAGTTCAATATATAGTTTAATGTGAAACTATGGACTACAATCTCATCTGATAGTGAAATGAGGTCTCCCCTCCTCCCCATTGGTTACAAAGCATTTATCTGCTTCATACTTTTTTTTTCATTGTTAAATCATAGCTGTGTACATTAGTGCAATCAAGGGGTACAATGTGCTGGTTTCATATACAATCTGAAATATTCTCATCAAACTGTTCAACGTAGCCTTCATGACATTTTCTTAGTTATTGTATGTAGACATTTGTATTCTGC
>CAUYPK010138795.1:0-19263 GCA_963574355.1 Loris lydekkerianus
AAAACAATCGCTTAACCCCAAGAGTTGGTGGTTGCTGTTAGATATTACGCCACAGCACTCTACCAAGGGCGACAAATTTAAGGTCTGTCTCAAAAAAAAAAAAAAAAAAAAAAAAAAGTGCCTTCTCTTGGAAGCAATGCCATCTAGAACTTTCAGTAACTAGAAAGAAGCAGTCAATACTTACAATTTTAAAGCTACAAAGGACAGGCTGACACTCTTGTAGGAGCTAACGCAGGTGGTGACTTTAAGTTAAAGCCAATGCTCATTTAACATTATGAATATATCCTAGGGCCATTAAGACTTATGTTAAATCTACTCTGCCTATGCTCTATAAAAAGAACAACAAAGCCTAGATGATAGCATTCCTATTTTTAAAACATGGTTTACTGAATTATTTTAAGCCCATTACTGAGACCTACTGATCAGAAAAAGAAAAAAAAATTCTTTGCAAAATATTGCTGCTCATTGACAATGCACCTAATCACTCAAAGGCCCTGATAGAGATGTATGTTGTTTTCATGCCTGCTAACATAACATCCATTCTACAAGTCTTACTACTTAAAAAATATCTATCATAGATAGTAATTACTCTGATGGATCTGGGCAAAATTAAGTGAAAACCTTCTGGAAAGGATTCATCATTCTAGATACCATTAAGACCATTCATAATTCAGAGTACCTAGTATGTGTCAAGTATTAACCCAAATTAATTAGGAGGAGGGCAAAACCTCAACATCAGAAATGAAAGAATTTAAGTCTAGCCCTCATGTATGACTTTGAGGGGTTCAAGACTTCAGTGGAGAAAGTCAATGCAGATGTGGCAGAAACCACAAGGGGTCAGCATTTGAAATGAAGCTTGAAGATGTGACTGAATTGCTACAATCTTATGATAAAACTGGAACAGATCAAGAGTTGCTTCTTCTGGAGGAGTAAAGTGGTTTCTTGAGGTGAAATCTACGTCTCATGAAGATACAATGAACATTGCTGAAATAACAATAAAGGATTTAGAATATTTATCGAAACTTAGTTGATAAAGCATGGCAGGATTTGAAAGGATTTACTCCAATTCTACTATGAGTAAAATGCTATCACTCAGAATGACATGCTACAGAGAAATCTTTCAGGAAATAGTTAATTGAATTAGCAAATTTAGTCATTGTCTTATTTTAAGAAATTGCCACAGCCACTCCAAACTTTAGCAACCGCAACCCTGATCAAATGGCAGCCATCAAGAACAAAGCAAGAATCCCCCATCAGTAAAAAGATTATGGACCTCTGAAGGCTCAGATAATCATTAGCATTTTTGAGCACTATAGTAGTTTTTAATTAATATATATACTTTTTTAAACTTAAAGGTATTGCAGTTAATAGACTACTCTATAGTGTAAACATAATTTTTATATGCATTGGAAAGCCAAAAATGTGATTCATTTTTCACTTTACTATAGTAGTCTGGAATTGAATCTGCAATATCTTTTGGACTAATCAGGGCTGACCCTGCTTAGCCTCAGAGATCAGACAAGATCAGATGTGTTCAGGGTGGTATGACCACGACCAGATTATTAGTTATCTTTACATTAATCTTGTCTCCATCAAACAGTAAGCTCCTAAGAAGGAAAACTACATTTCTAGAGTACCTACTATGTGTCAAGTATTAACCCAAAGATTCAAACAACAGCACTATGAAGCTAGTACTATTATTCTCATTTTACAGATACAAAAACTATTTGAGGAAGATTATGTAACTTGACCAAGATTGCAAGCCTCAGAAGTGACAGAGCTACAAGTCAAAGTGAATTTTGTCTGATTCCATGTAAGAAGTGCCTCTCAAAAAGAAAAGATCAAAACAAAACAGCTGGCTATATAGTATACAGTTTTATTTTTAAAGTATGTTCACTTATTTCATCACCATAGCAATCCTTAAACACAACGTATAGGTGCTACCACTTTCCTTTGGCAAGCATGCTTTCACATTCCTCTTCTTCTGGTTTCTTTGGGGAACTCTCTCATGGTAGAGATGTCAATCACAGTACCCAATTTTGAACACAGTAGCATATGACACAGATTAACCAATCAAATATCACACAGCCTGCCAGATAATAATGACTATTTCAGGAATACGGCCATGATGTAAACCAGGCCAACCAGAGTCCTTCAGAAATATCAGCCTTTTCATTATATTATTTTGAATAATAATTCTTTCTAACCTCATCTAGACCATGTTCACTTTCACCAACTCAATACAAGACAAATTTAATAAAAATCCAATAACCGCAAAAAGAATATTTAGTACAGGGTAACAATGGAGAGGCAAATTTGGTTCCTCATGTCTTATTAAAATCTATAGTAAAAAACACAAATAAATAAGAGCCAAAGAACTAATAGAACGCTTTCCATACATTTAGATTCTTTTTCTCATCATAATATACAATGAAATTTATTTGCCAAATAGTTACAACAAATGAAATATTAAGAGTTCTAAATTTCATTTATTATTTTACAGGATTATATAAGCTCAGCCAAAAGACGAAGGGGAAAATAACTTACATTCTATAAAAAACAGAGATATAATCAAAAGCTTATGTTAAAGAAGCTTATATCAGAATTGATATGCATTTAGGTATCATTTTTCTGAAAATTTACAGCAAATCAATGTATTATATCAGCCAACAAACAGATGAAAGAAATATATAAATGTAATTATGCCAAAATGACAACAGATTTATATCATGCTACATAATGTATCCCCATACCATAACTACTGACTGCTGAGAAAATACTTAGAAATTCATAGCACAATATATTTTTAGATTCTCTTTTATAAGTGTCTCACAAAAATGTCAATATTACAAAAATGAAACTAATGAGCACCATCTCGTGGACATTTGATGAAGTAATATACATAAAACCAATTTTTGCAAGCTTTAAAAAAAAGGCCATTAATAAAAGACTAATTATAAAACTTTCTTTTAAAATTTCAAATTTTGTATATATATCCATATATCCTAAAATGTTAATAAGTATTTTAAACAACAGAAACATAATATTTAAGTCCATATTCAAATAACATCAACAAATATTAGAGTAGGAGATAAAAAATTATTCTCAATGACTAAATACAAAATAAACACTACAGAAGAGTTAAATAGGAGCAAAGTCTCAAACTGGGGAAAAAAATAAAATTATGCAACAGTATTTAACAAAATAAACCACGCTTTTAGATAGATTTGGCAACTCTGAAAGTAACATAAACTGACCTTTTCTTGTAGTCACTAACAGACTTTCAATTTAAAAAAAAAAGTTTCAGACCAGACTGAACAAGAGCAAGACCCTATCTCTAAAAATCGCCAGGCACTGTGGTAGGCACCTGTGGTCCCAGCTATCTGAGAAGCTGAGGCAAAAGTATCACTTGAGCCCAAGAGTTTGAGGTTGCTGTGAGCTATGATACCACAGCAACAAAGTGAAACTGCCTCAAAAAAATAAATAAATAAATACCCTGACTATATCATTATACATTCTTTTCACTTAACAAAATACCATACACACCCCATAAATATGTAAAATATTATAACAATTTTAAAAAGTTAGAAGAAACACTTAAAAAGCAAAATGTTTCACATTTCCTCTAAAGCTGTACATTTACGAATAAAGGCAGTACTCAAAAAAAAAAAAAAAAAAAAAAAAAAGCATTATCATTGCTAGCTTCTGTGGCTCTTCCTTGAAAATAACTGCTCATTTTCTAAAAGCAATTAAGTGGACTGTATTAACTTGACTACCTGATACTAAACAATGCAGCTATTTCCTACCTGAAATTTTATCCAATAGCAATATTCACTCAGTGAAGCACTTCAAGTGTCCCTTTCTCTCTTGGTTCAGATTACATGAACTCACTTTCTGTAAATTAATAGTCTGATCAAGTGTCTTCTTATAGTGTTAGAAGGAGTGTAAAACTTAGAGAACAAAAACTATTACTTTAAAAAGTCTATCAATAAATGGCATTGTTATCGTGTATAATTTTGTTATAAGTTAATAGTTCAAAAGAATAAAATGTGTAAAATCAATAATGTGTACAATAGAGAGTAAAACCTTCTCATAACTACATGATGATATACAAGAGAAAAAAAGGTTGTATACATGAAATTTTGTGTGAATTTTTGCCAGGTTGACCATCAATCAATCTACTTTAAAGAAACCAACTCATTCTGAAAAATGGAAAACAAAGGGCAAGAATCAAGCATTTGTTCTTTCTTTCCCATAGAAACTACCACTGGGTAACCAAACAGTTCATCTTATAAAGTTCTTCATTATAGAAGAATTCCAGTTAATGAATACAAAAAATGATAGATTTAAAACATCACTATTTGGAACCTATAATGAAATAATGGATCTATGCTCCTAAATCTTAAGTAAGAGAATGACAGTGAACTTGAAAATAGATGGATAAAGCTAACAACATCTAACTCCACTGGATTAGGAATCTCACACCCACTGATTTTAACTTAACACCACAGAAAGACACACCAGACTTTACATGAGCTTCCTGATGTAATGAAAAATCACCTACAATGAATTCTTGCAATAAAAAAAAAAAAAAAAATTGAATCTGAATCTAATCAAGCAACAACCAGTTCACAGAAAATAATCCAAATGTAAAAAATTCTATATTAAAAGTGAACAATTTTCTCAGCACATAAACTGCAAGAAAAAAAGGGTAGAGGAAAGGAAAACTTATAGAACTCAAAAAGATTTAAAAGACCCATACACCAAATGTAATGTGAACATCTTATTTGACTCAAATAAACCAATTATATTTAAAACAAAAAAGTAGTAGAACATAAGGAAATTTTGAACATTGTTTATTTCATAACATTTATGAATTATTAGGAATTGTATTTAAGAGAGATGACGCTAAGTTTTGTTTTTTAAAGTCTTTATCACTTAGAGATATATACTCATTCACTAATGAAACAGAAGAGAGAAGGCTTGGTACCCATAGCTCAGTGGTTAGGGTGCTGGCCACATACACCGGGGTTGGCAGGTTCAAACCTGGCCCAAGCCTGCCAAACAACAATGACAACTACAACAAAAAAAATAGGCAGGTGTTGTGGTGGATGCCTGTAGTTCCAGCGACTTGGGAGGCTGAGGCAAGAGAATTGCTTAAACCCAAGAGTTTGAGGTTGCTGTGAGCTGTGACACCACCATACTCTACCAAGGGTGACATAATAAGATTCTGTCTAAAAAAATAAATAAAAGAAAGAAAGAAAAGAAAAGAAATAGAAGAGAGAAAACTCTCACACTATGGAGTTAGATATGGTTGTACATGTTAATTAACATGTTTAAAAACTAAATTGATAATCAAGTCATTAAAAACTAAAAACCCTATATTTTCTACCAGTTTTAAATAACAAAGGATGTCTCAAACTATTAACTTGACATTAATGAAACTTTCACTTACATGCTACCTCATACAGTCCTCTAAAAGTGAATTTTAAACGTCATCCAAAATGAGAGTACTAACCATGTTATCCTGCCCACACAGAAATTTGACAGCTTCAATCAATCTTCAATAGCTCTAAATTAAAAATTAACCAGAATGCTGTTAAGCCTCAGCAGCACAGAAAAGTTTACAAAAGCAGAATGCAAGAATGGATCACTGCACATGAATCTATCAATAAGCATTAATCAAGCAGCTCTTATGCAAAAGATCAAGTATAAGATGCACTTGTGCTCACTTAGGCAGCACATAGACAAACGTAAGAGGCACTCATTAATTAGGAATAATACATATTCACGTTCAGTGGGCAAAATTAACAATAAGATATATGCAGAGTACCACCAAGAAAACCCACAGAAGCAAAAACATGTACTCTATTATTCATAATAAAGCAATGGCATAAAGTCTGAGTGTCTTGGGAACCAACATTTGAAAACATTCAAGACACATCATACCTTAATCATATTAATCTCTGATTCTAGATGAACATCATGTATTTTTAATAAATGTATAAATGCATATGTATACGTGACTTTACAGTGAAACTGTGACTTTACAGTGAAACTGACAGACAAACATGAGATTATGTAACATAAGACTTTTGGAATGAAATGTAGCTATAAAAGCTTCAAAAGCCAGGTGGCGCTTGTGGCTCAAGGAGTAGGGTGCCGGCCCCATGTACCGGAGATGGTGGGTTCAAACCTGACCCCAGCCAAAAACTGCAAAAAAGAATAAATAAATGAAAAAATAAAAATTTTTACAAAAAAGGTTTTAAATTAAAAAAAAAAAAAGCTTCAAAAGCCTTCCTGAAAAATTCACTGCATTTGACCTAGCAACTGGACTTCTAGAAATCTACCCCAATAAATCAAAATATAAAAATCACAAAATATACACTAACTAAATTATGGTATTATTTGTAACAAATAGAAACAAACAATTTAGACACCTAACAGTGGTGGCATCACAATCTGTCTCCTTAGCTAGGCTGAACTATATTTCCCAGAATTCTCCTTCCTATATGTATCTGGCAAGGGTAGTCCACAAGAAACATTTCTGTGGGATATTTTCAGAAAGATTTTACATTAAGGCTGCAGCCATTTTGTACCTCACATAACATTTTCACTTAACTGATGGCTCACCTCACTGGTGTGATACAATGTCTGGGCATACCACTGCCTCATCTCCCCCTATATCTGCTTCGAGCTTCTCAAATTTCTGGGTCAAAAGTGTGTGTTAAGCTTCATGATAAAGGAACCTAACTTCTGCAGGCCATTCAAACCATCAAGGTGAAAGGCAACAAGCAAAATCTAAGATGGGTTTTAGTGTTTTGCTTATGCCTCCAACTTTTACTTGTGGGGTCCACTTTATTCTTGCTCTCCTTGCCTTTACGTCCATCTTCTCTGACTGCTTACCTCATGAACTTCAAACTCCAGAATCAGACACAAAGACAGCTGCCTCACAGAAACTGCTTAACGAGCTCCTACACTTTAGTAAGGCCAACCAACCTTAACAAATCCCTACCTTGAAGCCATGTGGAGGTAAGGTTTTTGTCTCATTGAGTGAACCCCAAGAAAGTTCACAGAAGTTCTTGAAAAGGTTTATATGGATAAATAACCTGTGGTATATCCAGACCAAAAAAAAAAACAAAAAAAAAAACACCATTTAGTACTAAAAAGAAATGATCCACTAAGCCATAGAAATAAACTCAGAAAACTTTAATGTGTATTACTAAGAAAAAGAATACAGTACAAAAAGACTACATACTATATGAGTTCTCCATTGATATGACCTTCTAGAAAGGTAAATAATGAAGATAGTAAAAAGATCAGTGGTTGTCATGGTTTGGGTAAAGGAAGGGATGAATAACTGTTGCACAGAGGATTTTTAAGGCAGTGAAACCATTCTGCATGATACTATAATGATAAATATGTATCATTACACATCTCCCCAAACTCATAGACTGTACAGCACCAGGAGTGAATCAGAATGTAAACTATGGGCTCTGGGTGACAATAATGAGTCAGTGTAGGTTCATCACTGTAATAAATGTACCACTCTGGGGGGAAATATGGAAAATGGGGTAGGCTACACCTGTGTGGAGATAAGTGGGTATATGGGGGGAAGGTGACTCAGACAACAGAACCAATAACTTAGAGGCAGAATCAAGAGCCATGGAAAATTATTCCAAGCTTGAGACTTAACCAAGACACCTTCAACAGTTGCCTGACTGGATTTCAGAACTAGTACAGTCTAGTGACTCTCTTATGCTTTTTCCCCTTTTTAGAATAGGAATGTATACAGCAGGTATTCAATGCTAGTCCATCATTGTATGCTGGAATAAGAGGCAGATAACTTTCCTAGTTTTAAAGGCCTACAGAGCAAGAACTGTCCACCAAAAGCTTTACTTGAATTACACCTAAGGAGTCTTAATGCATACTTGGACCTGAATTAGCCGCAAGATTCTGGACTTTGTCCTTGTACTATAATGTTATGAGATTTTACATGTTGTTTGAAGCCTCTAAATTTTGGGTTGATTTGTTATATATCACAAATTTGTTTGATAAATTATTACATTAAAAAAATAACTAAAAAGCACATCTGCCACTGGCTATGAAGGAATAACTAATACCAGCTTTAACAACTGGAAAACAAAACAAAATATCTGAAACAACTCTTTTTAGACATTAGACAACAGAGAAAACTAGACTGTGATTCCTGAGAGAATGGAAACAAACAAGGTAAGATCACCATAACTTTGTTGCTAGAGGCACTTTTTGAACCTCAATACAGGGAGGAGAATCCAAAGCAGAACACAGACATCTGACCAAACTGAAAAATTGTCAGTCTTACTGAGTTAAGGAGACAACCATCAATCTCAGGAGTTAGAAGTTAAGAGAAGCTGAGGTGGTTAGAACTCAAGAAACAGAGTACCAGAGGAGGTCCATTACCTAAGAAATTGCTATAGAAATCTGAGCAGTAGTTCTCTCAAGCAGTTGGATGTATACTAAATTGCATAGGCATTGAATGAGATTCAGAATACCACCAAGAGAAAAACACTACTGGGATCATTGTAAACTGAATAATTCCCACGGGTCACACAAGGCTGCAAGAAGTTTGAATTCTGCCCCAAAAAGAAAGATCTCAAATATCCAAGGATTTAAGATACAGCCCAAAAGGTTCAAGTCCTAACTGTACAGTTAAACTAATCCTAAAGGCTACACTATATCCACCATAGCAAGGTTTAAAAACAAGCTTTGACTCTGCCTCAAGGCAAAGGCATTAGCAGAGCAACGCAGGGAATAGCTAGAAACCTGACAGAAACACTGGCTTTCAAGCCAAACTAGGAAAAGGCTAGAGAAGTTAATAGGGAAGTCATGGAAAGAAGAAAGCTTTCTGGGCAGCACCTGTGACTCAAAGGAGTAGGGCACTGGCCCCATATATCAGAGGTGGTGGGTTCAAACCCAGCCCCGGCCAAAAACTGCAAAAAAAAAAGAAGAAGAAACAGAAAGCTTTCTACGTACCCAAATAATTCTCAGACCCATCACTGAGCTATGCATATGACAGCCCCAAACCCACGAAGCAGAAGCTTTTGAGAATTGAACTAATGGAGTCTCAGACTAACCCCTGAGTGATACATGCCCAGGGACAGGCCCAAAAAGCAAGGCAAAGGTTTTGAAAACTGAGCTGATATTGAAACCACCATACACAAAAAACAAGACAGAAATTGTGGTTTGAAGTTATGCTTTAAACAAACAAACAAAAAAATCAACCTTCTCCAAGGAATATAACAAGAATCATGATCGACCAACGTAACTTTCACAAAATCAAGCATATAATCCAAATATAAATTCCAATACCTCCTTCATGTACTTTAATGAGTCATCTTAAGCATCCCACTTTAGAGATGACTGCAGCCAGCATATTTTATTAGAAAATGACTGTCAGTTTGAAGTTAACAATGACAAGTGTTATCAAGTCTTAGACTTCCTAGGGGAAATTACAGATTGTGAGCTAAGGAAAAAGCTAAATATATGTATGTTTATCTAAAAGTGGGATGAAATTTATAGGAACCTTTCTGAATAAGTAACAGTATACTCCCTTAACAGGATCTCACTTGATGCTGAAAACCCTGAAACACAGACATTTAAAAGGAAACACAGGTCTTATAATCGCCTCTTCCAGGCTTCCTCAATATGCCATAAAAGCTTTTCCACTTTTTTTTTTTAAGAGACTTTAATATTCTGCCCAAATATTTTCTAACAAGAAATGTAGAATTATCTGACTCAAAAGATAACTAAATATAATTTTTTTTAGTAACACAAATTCATTCATTAGTCATATTACTATCCTTAAAATAACAAAGCCCTGTGGTTTTCTTTACTCTGAATCCTCTATACTGTTACATTCAGCTGTCAGTTCTGCTACCATAAAAACAGTCTAAAGCCCTCTCAAAATTCTTCTAGTCTATTATTTCAAATGTACTAAGGGAAAAAAAAGACAAAATTTCAAAATAAATATTACAAGGAGTCGATAATTTGGAATTATTAACAAATAAAAGTGGTTTTTTTTTAGACTAAGTGATAAGTAAGTTTTTTCACAGTTTAATAAGTAATGTTTTCTCTTTCTTGGTTGAACATAAATAGTGATGCATCTTACGATTAATAGTATCCATTATAGAGTCAATGAAAAGTAAGGGGATAGGCCAAAAATCACACAGCAAGTTTTCTTCAACCAACTAATAAACTTTTAGGAAAAAAGAAGATGTACCATGCACACCAGATTACATCTACTTAGAGATACAATACATTATAGTACTAGTACTACAAATCTGGTCTTCAAGCAATGGGACTTGAAGTATTAATTGTTCCTTGAGTCTCATTCTATCACAGGTGTGCTTAATTATAACTGTAAAAGAACATACATTGTGTGAAATCAATGCATAGCTATTAAAATATGTAATGTTTTATATGGGCTTTAAATGTTTATAATAAAATGCCCCTTGAAAATAAGGTTTTAAAGGGAACTAAAAACTGCTACATCGGTTAATTAACAAGTAATCATCCAAAATTAAATGCTGATAACAAACAAACTCAAAACAAAAGAATTTAAGATTACAGCAAATGTGCAATTTATATATAGAAAGAACATAATTCAACTGAAAGAGAAATCCTCATAGAAATATAATGAATGTTAAGATTATTGAAGTTTTTATTTCATTTGTATTTGCCAAAAAGAAAACCATAAAGAATATAAAAATATAAGTTTTTTTTCTAATTTGCATAGTGTTTACCAGCACACTTCCTCTTATGGAAGAAGTTAAAGAAAAATTACTAAGATGGGCCAAATAAACAACTATGTAAGATAGAACATGAGTGAAGAAGCCACAGAATGCAGGGCAACACTTAGCAGTATAACCTACTAAATGAGAAAACTGAATATAATGGAAGATTCACTGAGCTGGGAAAACAATCTCAAAACCCACGTTGTGACCTGTACATTTACACAAATGACGAGTGCAGAACTGGAAAAGAACGCTGTACACTAAATAATTTCCTAGGAATTATCCAGTCTAATGATTTTTACACTTTGTTTAAAATTTTCCATTCCAACTTACAGCAACAAAAAATGAATTCAGCGAATATCCTTTTTTCTTTAAATAAAACATAGTTATGTTGAACTATCAAATGCAGAAACAGAATGGAAATAATATTGTTACACAGGTTACCTCCCAGTAAGTCACAAATCATTCACTACAAGCTGGCCCAATATTGTTACATATCTCCTCCAAATTTCTAAGATGTTAAAAATTGAAACTTAGAATAATACAAAAATGTTTTTCCCACTTTGTTTTCATCAGTATGAAAAACAATTTTTTGATTAAAAAAAAAAATCAGACAGCAAGTAGAATGGTTGCTGCCAGGGGCTGACACTCAATGCCTAACGGAGTTTCAGTTTTATAGGAGGAAAAGAGCACTGGAGAGGGATTGCAGTGAGGGTTATACAACCATATGAATGTTCTTTTTGTTTGTTTGTTTATTTGAGACAGAATCTCACTCTGTTGCCCAGGCTGAAGTGCCATAGTGTCAAAGTAGCTCACAGCAACTTCCTGCAAAGAGCACCCTTAAAAGCCTTTAGGAAACAGTATACTATGCCTCAAAAGACAGGACAAGTACGGATGACTCTAAAGCTGTAATGTAAGAAATCAGTAAGGGAGAAGCAAGATGACTTCCAATAATTCTCACCTCCTGGTATTTGTTCCCTTGCATACTCTCTTCCCACTCTTATACACTGCAGGTGACAATATAAAATGGAACAACTACTTTTGGAAAACAGTTTGATGGATCCTTAAAATGATAAACATACACCTGCCATATGATCCAGCCATTACAGTCCTAGGTATTTACAAAAGACAAATGAAAACTTGTGCCCATACAAAGGCTTGTACATACATGTTCACTACAGCTTTATTTTTAATGGCCAAAAACTGCAAACAATCCAGATGTCTTTCAACAGGTGATGGATTTAAAACTTGTGGTACACCCATACAATGAAATAAAATATACACAACAATATAGATGAATCTCAAAGTAATACTGAGTGAAACAAGATAAAACAATAAATACCAGATGACTCAAGTTGTATATGTTAATTTACATACAATTCTACAAAATCAAACTAACTATTCTGACATAAAAGAAGATGGTAACATAGATATTCTTTCAAGCAAAAACCAAATCCATCCACCCACTTGTTTTTCTGTTTTACTTTTTCCCTCTATGAGAGTTTGTAGAAAATAATGTGTTCATAGGCTGGGCGCAGTGGCTCATACCTGTACTCTGGGAGACCAAGGTGGGTGGACTGCCTGAGCTCAGAGTTCAAGAGAAGCCTGAGCAAGAGCAAGACTCCATCTCTACTGAAAATAGAAAAACTAGCCAGGTGTTGTGGCAGGCACCTATAGTCTCAGCTTCTTGGGAAGCTGAAGCAAGAGGATCGATTGAGCCTAAGAGTTTGAGGTTGCTATGAGCTATGATGCCACAGCACTCTAGGGTGACTTAGTGAGACTCTGTCTCAAAAAAAAACAAAAAAGAAAAGAAAAAAAAATGTGCTCACATTCAGAATTATCCTCAGGTTTGAATCCAGCCTCTACCTCTGAGCTGTCCTTTGGGACACAATAAATGGAGCTAGTTAAGAAAACCACTTCATCTATGATTTAACAATAAAAAATAAATAAATTAATTAATTAATTAAATAAAAATAAAAAATAATAAAAAATAAAATGTTTTCGATAAAAGGAAAAAAAAAAAACCACTTCATGAGATGTGAAGACTGAATGTATATAAAATACTAAAAACTGCCTAACAAGTGTTCAATGATGTTAACAAATATTGTGAATATAAAGTATTAATTTACTATTTAAGACATTAGTATCATTTTAAATGATTTATCAACCTCAAACCTAGAAATAAAATTTTTTAAAAACCTGCATTAATGCTCAAATTCCATCAAAGAGATACATAGAAAAAACAATATAAAACTCAAACATTTCTTTTTTCTTTTTTTTGAGACAGAGTCTCTATGTTGCCCTCGATAGAATGCAGTGGCATAGCAGCTCACAGCAACCTCAAACTCATCAGCTCAAGCTATTCTCTTATCTCAGCCTCCCAAGTAGCTGGGACTATAAGCACCCGCCACAATGCCCAGCTATTTTTTTGTTGTTGCAGTAGTTGTCAATGTTGTTTGACAAGCCAGGTTCGAATCCACCAGCTCTGGTATATGTGGCCAGAACCCTAGCTGCTGAGCTACAAGCGCCAACCTTAAAACTCAAATGTTTCTACATAAAATTAAAGATTAGAAGTTATAATTTCTATAATTTCAGTTTAGTGTCTGAAATTACAGACTAGTCTGCTGTATTAGTCTGTTCATGCTGCTGTAACAAATACCACAAACTCAGTGACCTAAACAGCAAACATTTATTTCTCACAGTTCTGGAGTCTGGGAAGTCTAAATTAAATGAAATGAGAAAATTTCATTTAACCTACACAGCTCACTCTAATCCTCACACTCACCCTGTGAAGTAGAAATACACACATTCTACAGATAAGACAATGAAGTCCAGAAAAGTTAGTTTTTCAAAATTCCATAGCAAGGCAAATTTCTTATTCATTCGTTTAGTCTGTGAACATTTACTTACAGATACATGATAGTCGCTATGGATTCTAAAATGAATAAAAGTATCTCCGTCCTCCAGTGAAAGAATATAGACCTAAGTCTGTACAATTTCTGATGACAAGACCATTCCAAAAGTTGTTATCAGTTAAATTCAATCCTCTAAACTATGCCCTTCATTCTTTTTTTTTGTTGTAAGAACTTTCTTGAAATATAATCCACATACAATTCATCCTTTTAAGGTATGCAATTCAGTGCATTTTAGTATATTCAGAGTTGTGCTATCATCACCATTGTTTTATTTTAAAACATTTTCATCACCCTAAAAAGAAATTCTTACCCACTGGCAGTCAGTCTTCATTCTTCCCTCTCTCTCAAGCCCTGGCAAACACTAACCTAGATTCTGTCTCTAGGGATTTGCCTATTCTGGATATTTCATATAAATAAAATTCATACGAATGAAATCATACAACATGTGGCCTTTTGTGACTGACTTGCTTCATTTACTCAGCATTGTTCAAGGTTCATCCATGTTGTAGCATGTATGAATACTTTAATCCTTTTTATGATAGAATAATATTTCATTATATGAATAGATCACAATTTATCCATTCATTAGTTAATGGACATATTCAGGCTGTTTTTACTTTTAGGCTATTATAAATAGTGCTGCTATGAACATTCCTACACACATTTTTGGGTTGACATGTTTTCAATTCTCTTACTATGCTCTTCATTTTTAAAGTAACATACAAGTTTTAAAAGTGTTTTACATCCATTATCTCATATGACCCTCACACAACGCCTTAGGTCAGTTTAAAAAGTTTATTATCGCTATTTACAAATGAGGAGACTGATAGTGATTACGTGATGAGGATGAGGTAACATCCAATTTGGAAATGGCAGATTTAGGTTTAAAACCAGTTCTTTCTGCATTGCATAAAGTTTTTTTTTTTTTAATGCAATGTATTTAAATCAAGTCTTTGAAATTCTGTTACATGATTCATGAAAAATCATGCCATAAAGCATAAGTCTGTACTTATTTTGTGTTGAGATGCTGCAATGAGCAAACACCTGGCATATATGAATATTTTCCCCCAGCATCCTAGCCCAGGTGATCCTTCTTATTGTCAACTAATAGCTGGGAGTAGCAAAAAGCTACAAATGACTGATTGATGAGTTATCATATCAACCACAAGATACTTACTTGTAAAAGAAAAATTATATAGTCATACCCATCTTTATTTCAGAAATATTTCTGGGATGTTTTCACTCATATATGCATTTAATGCAAGCCAAACTTTTCATTACTCTCCCACATATTCCAAAGGTCAGTTCAGCCTTTCTGAACCAGAACATAAAGGGACTGAACTACAAAGAACTACATTAGTGCCTGCCAATGAAATGAGAAAATTTAATTTAACCTATTAAAGTCCAGTTAGAGAAAAATAAATCACATGGAAGAAAATTTCTGCAATTCAAATAACTTTAATAATTAGGATTTTATTTTTGTATCTAATATATTCCAAAATAAATGTAATTTCCTAACTGCCATATCATCTGCCACTAAAAAATTTAAATGTCATCTACTACAAATCTTCATCCTTAACAATAACCGTCCTTCTCATGCTAACATGCACATTTTCTTCTTTATTGTGCCTTGACTTATCAAAGAAATTTCAAGTGTGCGTAAGGAGGGTGTTTATGTAACAGAGAAGTAGATGAAGAAAGTTATCTTGAATATTATTTTTATTTATTAAAACACTAATGTGGAAAAATGGCAAAGGTACTAAAGGGAAGAGAAAAAGCAATGGAGTTAAAGCATAACAAAGTATACAAATCATAAAACTACTCTTACTGGCAGCATCAAATTTTGTAACACTCAAATTTATACACCTAGCTATTTTATTCCTCATAAAGTAATTAAACTTTTAAAAATAAATCTTTAAAAGTTTATGCTATATAAAAGGATAAAACAAAAACTCTTGTTTACTTCTTAAAAAACCCGGAGTGAGATAAGCTTCCCCATGGAACTAGTAAAAATCACAGTATTTTATGCTAATTCATCCATGTAAACTACACCCTAAAGTTATTTCTTATTTAGCATTTTGGCCAAGATAAAAATTTAATGAACCTGGGCAGCACCTGTGCTCAAAGGGGTAGGGCGCCAGACCCATATGCCAGAGGTGGCAGGTTCAAACCCAGCCCCAGCCAAAAACCACACACACCAAAAAAAAAAAAAATTTTTTTTAAATTTAATGAACACATGTTGAAATTTAAAATGTGACGTGGAAATCAGAAAGGAAGAGCAAAGAGAGGGAAGGAGGGAGGGGAGTGGGGCTTTGGTGTGTGCCACACCTTTTGGGCGCAAGACAGGACTGTAAGAGGGACTTTCCCTAAAAAATGCAATCAGTGTAACCTGGTTTATTGTACCCTCAATGAATCCCCAACAATAAAAAATAAAGAACAAAAAAAAAAAAAAAAAGAAAGAAAGAAAGAGACAGCCCATGTATGTGACCTAGGGTCTCAAGCCCATCTCTGAACCACTCATCAAGCCTGGGGTGTGGACAGCACGTGGCATCAGGGCCACCCCCAAAGATAATTGGCAGCTCAACATCATCATGTATGGAAACTTTGCTTGGCGTGGGAAAAGTAGAGTTGAAAGTACCTCTGATTTGGACATGGAACATGGTATCTTAGAGGTACATGTATTTGAGTTTAGCAAAGATAATACATAAAAATATCATGGAAATAGATGAGCCAGTGAAGGGAAAAAGTAATCTGATCCATTGACATATAAAAAAAAAAAGACATTTTGTTTTGTTTTTTTGACAGGGTTGTCAGAGGAATCATTTGTAGTGAAGTCATGTCAATAAATATAATGTGAGTGTCATAAGGAAGGAAGTTCTCACTCAAAGAAAACACAAAATGACATTTTGACAAAACGTTCACATAAATAAATAATTTGCTCCATGATCTATTATAGTCAGATGTTTTTCTCAAATCCTCATTTTGCTATTTAATGGGTAAAAACCATTAAAGAGGTCTAATTTAATGATTTTGAGAATATCTTTAGTATATTTTTGCATTTTTTGAAGCAAAAGTGTAATATAAAGACTAATTTCCACGAAAGAAAAAAAAAGGATAATGCAAATCACTTGAATTTTTAAAAATACATAAGACTATGTAGAGACATGCAGAGTGAAGATAATAATGAATTAAAATTAACAAAAAGCCATAATTCTGTCATATCCATTACCTAGAATTTTTTGGAATATTTTCTCCTTCATCGAGTTATGAATAAAAATTCAGTTATTCAAAATGTCATTTTATATAGGGCAGAATATCAATAATATTTCCAAAAGATAACTGTAATGAAAATATAATTAGAATGTTCCTGAGAACATGCAACTATTTCAAAAAAATTTCAGGAAAGTTCCACTGTTGTGGTGCTATTTCCTGGCAGTGGTGGCAACACTGGTAATCAGACAGATACTGGCTTTTCTGGTTCAGAAGAGCAAAGAATGTTGACAGAAAGCACCACCCCATGATTCATGTGTCACAACAAGGTTTAAATCATTCTTCAGTAGAAGAATTTCCAAGGTTATTCCTTGACACAAGCTTTGTATAGACATTACTATGCTATTCCCATGGTTACCAAAAGGGAAGAAAAAACCAATATACTTCAAATCTTAACTGCTTTCCTGTAAATGCCAAGCACAAAATGACCTTCATCTGAACATTGTTTCCTAGATGATTTTATTTTTTCAACTCATTTAGATAAGACTTGTCTTCTTCCCTTTGAAAACACTGTCATATTACCCCAAACAAACAAACAATGACAAATATCCTCTATACTCATAGTAATAAAAGCTATCATTTTTTATCCAGCCATACTGCTTTAACTTTAAATAATCTTCAAGGATTGTGAATGCTGGAAATTATGCAGAAAAAGGTTGTCTGAGAAATTAAATAAAAACAAAGCAAAACAAAACAAGTGATTCTTTGAGTTGGGTTTCTGAGCCCAGTAAATCAGGTGAACAGTCCTCTTCAACTCAATTAAAAGAGCTATTTTTTAGGTTGTAGTTTGTAGGAGCAATTAAGATACAACAGTTTGGAGGTGGAGCAAGATGAAGGCTGAGTAACAGCTTCCCTGCAACTAGGCATGGTAAGTCTGGGGAGATAAGACTCTAGGCATCTCTGGCTGGTGGGATCTGCCTATAATCATCCCTTTAAAGATACAGGGAGTCAGAAACGGAATTCTGGACCCCAAGAAAAGCACAAAAACAATGGAAAACTAGCAAGTGGTTGCGTGTGTTCAATTGACCCAATCCCGCCAGCAACCGTAAGTACAAGCAGCAGGGAGACTGCAAACCATAAAGGCCTTACCTGTGAATTGTTTTGGTGTTTTTGGACTTGGCACTCACTTGAAATGCCTTGGGGAGAGCTTGAGCAGGAGTGCAGAGAACTTTGGGCATTGTCTAAGGCCTGAAACTGAGCCACTGAGGCAGATGGAGCTAATAGTAGCCAGCTGTGGGCCACAAGGAGCCATTGTGAGATAACTGCCCTGGCAAGCTCCGCCCTCAGGGTTGCAGAGCAAGGATTGGGTGAGAGGTAGTAACCTAGTGACTGAGCAGCCTAACAGGGGAGACTGAGCTGCCTTATACCTTAACTCTCAGGGAAAGAGTGAGATGATTTTGGCACACTGGAGCCTTGGGCTGTTGCCCTGGGTAGAGTGCCATGGTGTCACACCTCATAGCAACCTCAAACTCCTGGGCTTGGCACTGCCTGAACTTCCATAAGACCTGCACCGTGACCCCTGAACCACAACCCGTGCCCGCCGGGCCTCCGCATGCCCTGACCAGGAACTGCAAAAACTGCGCAACCCCACATCCTCCCTCCTGTACCCTTCCTTCCTCCACAACAGCCCACTCATCTGGCCAGGGACACTGGTAGCTGCGTGCCTTCTGAAGCCCTTCCTGCCTCTGATCAGAGCCCTTAACCTGGCCAGAGACTGCCGGCACCTTGGGCTCTCTGTGCAAAAGTCACCAGGCACCAGGCACTCTCAGAAACTTGCGCACCACCTCCCACCCTGTTGCTGGATCTGGGTGTGTCACACACCGGAGCTGCTTCCACAACCAGAACTCCCTAGCTGGGGAAGCCCCAGAGGAACTACACAGTGTCACGCCCTACAAAGATCCAGCAACAATAGAATGAACTTGCTGAGGTCTAATATTGAGGAGACACCTCCCCAAATCTGAGGACAGCCAGAGACAACAGTGAAAAACAATCATTAGGCAAAATCAACAGAAAAACTCTGGCAATATGAATAATCAGAGTAGATCAACTCCCCCAAGGACCAATGGGGCAACACACCACAAGATCCCATGCACAAACAAACAGCTGAGATGTCAGAAATCGAATTCAGAATCTGGATAGTAAATAAGATCGAATAAGAATTCCAAGCAGTAACCCAAAAGATATCTCAAGAATTCAATGAATTCAAAGACCAAATGACCAAAGATTTTGACACATTGAGACAAGAAGTTGCATCCCTCAAAGATCTGAGAAACACAGTAGAATCCCTCAGTAACAGAATGGAG
>CAUYPK010138798.1:0-25363 GCA_963574355.1 Loris lydekkerianus
GTATCTCAGGAATGGAAGAAAAAGTATCCAATGTACTCAGCCCTACTATGAAGCTAAATTATAGCTTTCACATGAAGGCTATAACCCAACTATAGCACAAGACTATGAGGAAAGGACCAAGGAAGGGGAAAGGAGGGGGGATGTTTGGGTGGAGAGAGGGTAATGGGTGGGGTCACATCTATGGTGCATCTTAGAATGGGTACAGGTGATTGCACTAATGTACACAGCTATGATTTAACAATAAAAAGAAAAAAAGAAAAAAAAAGTTGAAAATATGGGACCATAGAGATAAATATTCATTATCAGCTTTATTTTATGTTGACTATTAAACAGATGCAGATGGGTACATGATCTTATTTTAATTCATTTTTGATGGAAGAAATTATTGACATCTGATTGTCTGCTAAATATAATAGATACAAGTAGGAAGCCACTTTCTATGAAGGATATTTTTTAATATGGTTATTCATTTTAATCCTACTGTGATAGAAATAAATTAATATACAAATTCTGAAAGTATATCTTTTACTCTTTCCTTTGGTGAAATACACATGTTATCTTTCCTTCTGGATTTATTACTATAGATGATCTCTGACAAAAAGAGAGGAATACATTTGCTGTTTCCCTACCGTTGTCTCTAAGGAACTGAAGGAAATCAAGTGAGGGAACCCGCTGTTAGGCAAAGAACCACTACCTTAGGTGTGTACTATAACTTCAAGATAACATGAGTCAAATTTAAGAGATAATTTGACTATCTATATGAGATAATTTACTATCTTCCAATCTCTTGTAGGAATTGAGAAACTGAGTTCCTTTTTGAAACATGTTTTTCTTAGAGACAGAAAGAAAAAGAGACACAGAGACAGACATACACAGAAATATGAAAACTGTCCATAGACTTAAGTTCTTTCTAACTACCTTTTCTGAAGGGTAGTTATTGAAAACACTCTAAATAGCTAACTTTAGATGGAAGGTCAGATGCAACTTGTCGATGGTGAGGATGTCTGGGCCCTTCCCGGGGGACAAAGGGCAGGCCCCCAGGCCCCAGAACCCAGAACCCTAGACCCCCATCTTGGTGCTGCACCACCTTAATTCTATCCCACACCTGGGGTAGAGATACTAATGAGAACTTACTGTGTTGACTGCAAAGAGATGCAGAGGACTCCCTAGCCTACGGTCAACCTGCATAGGTGCAATAGAGTCTAAAAGGTGACCTGAAGGCTAATTATCATGTCATTAACTTTCTCCATTGCAGTTCATACCCCTACCCACATGAACTTTCAAAGAAACTTATAGGAGGTCTTTTAAACCACCAGGCAGACCCAATCCAGACAGTACAAAAAAGAACCCCCAGCCATAACCAAGGTTTATTATTGTCCTGACAAGACAGGGTGGAGGATGTCATTTGTCTGTGGTGAATGCATCTTACTCTGTAAACCTGTATCTTCCTGTTGCTCTGTAAACCCGCCTTAATTTCTGTTAATAAACTTTGCTCAGGCTTGCCTTACATTGGTGTTTCTGGTCATTCTTCAGCTGAACCAAGAACAAAGAAGGCAGACAGCTGCCGGAACCTTGACATTGAGTTTAGTCCTGTAGAAAGATTCTCTTCCCCTGGGAAGCATGGGAGTTTGTTGCCCTGTGCCCTGGTTATTTTTGTTTTATGATTACAATAAGATTCTCTATGTTAAGTTGCACTATGCCTTCCTATAACTCAGACCCATGGGCAGCCATAGTAAGCCAAACTCACCTTACACCTAGCAGACTCGAGGTGTCTATGTGAAGACACCAAATAACAACTACCACTTCAAATTTAACTGTGTTTCAGGCACCATATTAAATATGTTGTGTGCATTATTTAGGTGTGACATTTGGTTGTCTGCTAATTATAATAGACACAAGAATAACAATATAAAGAAGAAGGTTCATGAATTCTTTTATAGAACAGCAAATAGAAGGGTGGAGAGACTCCCTAACTCACCCAATGTAAGTATTATAATAATTAGGATTTGTACCATTCTATGCCTGATACTAATACTTGGACTAGTAGATCCCTATTGTAGAGCCATGTTTCCTTACTGCCTCATCTCCTTCATTCTCAAATTTCAGAGAATTCTCCCTCTATCTGCACAGCATGAAACATGGAAAAGATACCCAAGCAATATTTGTGTAGTGAATATGTGCACAAGTAAATGTTGCTAAAAATAGCTGTGAGGTCCCACGTTCACACTTTCTAGAATTCTGGTATAGCATCTTCTAGGCTTGGAGATGTAAACTTCTTTAAAGCAACCCTGTATACTGTGTTTCCATCACTCTTAAAATTCATGCCTTCTTACATCAGAGTCCTAAAACTTTTAGAGAGAGTATCACAGGATGCTTTGAGAAATGTAATGGAAACCATGGACACTCTCTTCCCAGGAGTACCCCCACAATCATTTTAATCGATATCCTGGCACATTCATAATCCTCTAATGCCATCCATGGAGAAACCATATGATCTAACTGTCTTAAAATGTTTTCAGTATAAGATGCTACCACTTACTAGCAAAAGCAGATAAATAAAAACTGGATATCTATTTGACTTTAGGTAACATTTAGCTTGATCCCAACCCATGGGATTACTCTTCCTCCTTCTTTCCTCAAATATGCATCAGAAATGGGATGTTTCTAGAGATTTCTTTCAGGCATGTGACATTTGGTTGTCTGCTAATTATAACAGATACAAGTAAGAAGCCACTTTCTATGGTTAGAAAGCCACTTTCTAGCTCATTCTAGGTTTAGCATCCCCAAAGTTGTTATTAAAAGTGTGTACCATTTATTGGTATATCTTAGATTAAAAAGCTCCTTTTTTAATTTTTCTTTTCTTTATAATCCACCCTGTCAATTTCATTTAATGGGAAGTCTATTTGTTAATTTCTTAAGCATTCTAACTCCCTTATAGTGAGTGTTAAACAGCTATCAACAAAGCCAAACACATTTCTCCCAAGCGAGAAGATGGTTTTATCCTAGAGATACTTTTAATTATTAAGCAGTCCAACTTAATTCATCATTAGTGCCTGTAATGAAACACAATAAGGCAATTTAGAAGGGATAGAGCAGAGGTGCTATAAAATAAAACATGAAGTCATAACACTTATCACAGCTTGCTGAAGAGAAATTTATTCTGCTGGAAGTAATGGTTTTCGACATAAAATTTGATCGGTTTTCAGAACTTAAGTTGGCCCTGTGGCAGAAACTGGTTAGCTGCACACAAAACCTAGTTCCATTTCCTTTGGGGTGCTCAGTTAGACTACCAGCCTCCCTCGTGATTAGTTGTAACCACAAAACTGAGTTCTAGCATGTGTAACGAAGCAGCAGTGACATATACCACTGCGGAGTCTCCACATAAAACCCTCACTCTCAACTCTCCACAGTCTCTTCTGCATCTGCCTGGCTGTCATGAAGAAGATCCCCCAGGGATGCCTTGTGCATTAAAAAACATAGGGTTAACAATGAAAGGAAATGGAGACTCTGAATTCAAGATCAGAAAAGAACTGCTAGCCTAGGAGTACCCAAGTCAGATCACTAGATGAGTAACAAACTTTTCTTGTACCAAGCTTCTGAGGCACTGGGCTGGGGAATGTCTGTTACAACAGCTAATATTAGTTTAACTAACAGAGTCCTCCTTGTATGCCAGATGTTCATGGGTTCTCAAAAATGTCAAAGCTTATTATATTAGCTCTATATGTATAAGGACATGTCATGCAGATATTCTTGTGTTTATTTATCTTTAAATGAGTTTCTACTAAAGAGTTTTATTAGTATAGAGTTTAGGATAAAAAGTGCCAGACATTAATGTTAGGAGGACTGAACCTGAGTGGTAAAACTATTACGTTTACTTGAAAGCCTTTGAAGGAACAGTAGAAAGGCAAATACAATTTAATGCTTCTGCCAGCATCCCCTTCTTAAGTTTCTAGGCTTAGGTAGAACAATTTTCCAATTTAAAATTACATTTAGCTTGTAAAATATGGAAACAATATGGTAGAGTAAAAAAAGGAACTATGAGATTGCCTGAGGTTCAAATCCTTTGCCAAAAATGAGAATAGAAAAAAAAAAATGACAAAATACTTAGTATGTAGGAGCTTTTGCATAATCCCTGGCTAGAACAATTGGAAACAGACCTTCTTTTTTGCTTTTGTGACACAAAACTTTCAGGAAAAGATATATAGAAGTTTGACACTTTACTGTGGAGAATACACACACTCGTAGACATGCATGTTAATTACTCAGAAAATGTAGACATTTACACTAACAAGAAATATACGTTACTAAAATCTTATGTTCTGCAAAATCATACATCAAAATAAGAGGTGACAGGTAGACCACCCAAAATGAATATGCCTTGTACCCAGAGCACAAAAATAATCTTAATTTTAAAAAGCTGGCACAGGGTGGCACCTATAGTTCAGTGAGTAGGGCGCCGAAAACATACACCGAAGCTGGCTGGTTTGAACATGGCCTGAGTCAGCTAAAACAACAATGACAATTGCAACCAAAAAATAGCCAGGCATTGTGGTGGGTGCCTACAGTCCTAGCTACTTGGGAGGTTGAGGCAAGAGAATAACTTAATCCCAGGAGTCTAAGGTTGCTGTGAGCTGCAATGCCACGGCACTGTATCCAGGGCGACATAATCAGACTGTCTAAATAAATAATCCAATGTACTCAGCCCTACTATGAAGCTAAACTATAGCTTTCACATGAAGGCTATAACCCAACTATACCACAAGACTCTGAAGAACCGACCAAGGAAGGGGAAGGGCGGGGGGAGGTTTGGGTGGAGGGAGGGTGATGGGTTGGGTCACATCTATGGTGCATATTTTTATCTATAATAAAAAAAAATAATAAATAAATAGAAATATACCTACATCTATTACAATTAGTATCTAAAGGCTATGCTTTGCTAAATTATTATAATACACAGTACTTCTAATGTGCTGCCCCAGCACTTATGACAAATATTCTAAGAAATCAGATACATGTGAATGAAACCGCTAGATAGAAATCTATTTTTGTCTTCACAGCTGTGATATCGAATCCAACCTCATCATTTTCTTGCTTGAAGATTTCAGCACATAACTGGGCTTATTTCTCAAAACTGACCTTTATCGTGTTAGAAAACAAAACCAAAGAAATCTCCTGGATGTTTCCTTTATTTATAGAAAAGCTCAATCTTTCTTATTCTCCATCAATTCCCTCAATGTATTGGGAAAACTAGGGTTTTTTTTTTTTTTTTAATTTGTTTTCCATTTTTACAACAAAGACAAATTGCAACATAATCTGTCATCCTTTTTCTTACTCACTTTCCTGAGTAATATTTATAAGCGTATAAACCTTGCAAGAACTTGAAGGTTTCATTTTGAAGAGTCAGTCCAGGAAACAGTATTTGGCCATTTCACAGGCAGTGGAGAGTGTTAACTTTGCTGTCCCAACAGGTGATTCTGTCCAATCCAGTGCTGTCAAGGGCACCTTCCTCTCCGAGACATGCTGCCGTCTAGGAAGTAGGTCTAAGGGATGGAGGACCAAGGCAGCTGATTTATGACATCCCTCTGTGGCCAGGTACGGATAAGTGATGACCAAATGGTATGGATGCCAGGGTGGACGGTATTTCTGCCAGCTTATGAGAAAGAGGAAACGTAAGAATAATTATGGTTATGTGGGGGCAGGGAGCTGATCGCAGCTCAGCACGAACCCCACTTCCTCACCCAAGCCTACCCTGACCCCCTATCTGCAATCATTCAGCCCACCCCAACCCAGCCCTCTCTCTACTTCTTACCTTGCAATCTTTCCTTCATGACGTCTGTCTCCCTCTTCATCGAACTTGCCACAATGATCTTTCTGCCGGATTACCTGTCTCCTCCTCCTCCTCCTCAGCTCTGTGAGGGTCATCTCCCTCTGGCTCACCATCATGTCCCCAGTACTGAGAGGAGGGTCTGACACTCAGCAGACACATGGCAAAGATTGGTTAAACGTACCTATTCAGGAACTAATGTGATGGTTGAATAAGTGTTCAGTAAGTGGTAATAGTTGTTATACATAATAGTATTACTTTACTTTTTCCTCAGAGGTCTTAGCCCTGGTATGACATACAAGGACCCATTCGGCTGGAACGGTTCCTATTTACCTGCAGTGTCCCTGCAGGAATGGGCGGCTCTGGCCCACACTTGAGGAGTTAGCATTACGCCCTCTAAGCTAAGCTCCATCTTGGAATTGAGCTACCTGAACAGCTTTTGCTGAGATCAGCCTGTGTGTGCCAGAGGCACTTGGGGACTTGGGCCTTCTGCATCCTATAGCCTCAGGACACAGACAGTCCCACAAGTCTCATGACCCCTTTGCCCTGCAGCTGACAACTGCCTTTACCAAGGTTCTCTTAGACTGGCTCCATCCTGGGCACAGAGCAAGTGCCCGCATCCACCCTGCGGAGGGCCTGTGCAGACCTCTCAAGTGCTCAAGTGCATCACCTGACTCTGATGAGGGCCGCACTCTCTAACCAGCCCCGTGTGCTTAGGGTGGTTAATTTCAAAGCCAGGAATGCTGCCAGCTTCCTTATTTAAAAACAAACAAAACCCCTCAAAACAGATCCAAGCTTTTGGCTTTGGGCATCGTTTTTCATTTTGAGTCCTGAGAAACTGAAACAGTGGCCAGCCTTTGTCCTGACAGGACTGAACTATCAGGATTTGGAAACATGTAATACTCACGGAATGAGCAGATGTTATTCTCCCGTGGTTGAATGAACCTACCAAGGCATTCCTGTTCCCACTCACGTCAACTTGCACTGCTGTAGAGGAGCCTGCCTTTTTTCTCAAGCTGTCTGTCCTCACTCCTGCACCCCCCGATCTTGCTCCATATTAGGACATGCAAGCCAACAGGAAAGCCTGTGCTGTCTGTCTCTCTGTGCTGGCAGGGAATTTGAATCAGGTATTTCTAGCCGCACAAGGGATCCCTCCCCTGACCCCCCCTACCACCCAAGCGGGTCCCTGTCCCTGCTCACTCAGGACATCTATGCAGCTGCTTAGGAGCCTGCCCTGATCTCCACAGAGCACCCTGTATGCGGTGAACCTTGTTGTTCCTGTGTCTGTGTGTGTGTTAGGGGAGGGGTGTGACTAACATCGCTATCTTAATTCTAGGAAAGTGACAAGTCTCACTCTCAGTATAGTCAAAGGGCTATTATTTCTGTATTGAAAAGGGAGACTGGATAATGTTAGAGAGTTGTTAAAATCACAGAAGAATCAAAGTGAGACTCTGTTCTTGACCTAATTTGAAAGGTTGAAAGAAAATTAAAATTTTCTCTCTACATGATTCAGTCAGAGATCATATACTAGAGAAACTTACTATACGCCCTGGGGCAAGTCTCCTGTACCCCGGGGAAGCCTCAGCACTACCCTCCCGTAACTACCCACCTCCCCGGTGCCATGGTCCTTCTCAACCTTCAGAGCCCCTCTGAGCCCGCAGACCTACTTGTACCTGACTCTAGGCTCTCGTGACACCCAGGACTCGCCCATGGAGCACCTGCTGCAGCTGTGATCACATGACCCTGTGTGTCCTTGGCTGCCTCGCTCAGCCTTCCCTGTGGGATGCAGGGAGGAGGCTTTGTGGCTCCTGCTCTCCACGGCATCCCGTGTGTCAGCCCTGGGACTGGAGTCTACTAGGTGCTCATTCAACATTTGTTAAATTACTGCTCTGGGCTACGGCATGAAATATTTCATTTCCCACTGCAGAAATCTATCCTTAGTCCATAAAGAGGTATGCAAATTAGAAAATGGCGCCTCTTCCACTTCTCACACAACTGTCGTATACACCAATTTGGGTAGAGTGAGACAGTATCTTGCCGTCTTTTGTGCAGATGTCCTACTGAATTCCCAAATCTCTGATGTATAAGCCATGAGTGACACTGTCATGCCTGTGGGCAGGGCACAACCTGCACACCCTTGCCTGTCAGTCCTGAGTGTGTTCAGACACACGTAGGCTGGGAGGGAGCAGCGTCTGACTGGGTGCAGTGAGGCTGGACTGCCCTGTGCCCCGCTCCTGACCCCAGGCACGAGTGCCCACCCATCCAGAGGCAATACCTGACTGCCTTTACCTACTGGTATGTCTGAAGTGCCAAAGCCATAAAATAAAATTTCAAATGAAATTATGCAATGAAGCGACCACATCATCAGGATAAACCATCGCCCCCAAAGCAGACACAACTTATCTAACGGAGAAAAGCGAGCTAAGAAAACGGAGGGGCCCCTCCTGGTGAGCGTGGGGCCCAGATGACCTTTGATTTTCTTTCAATGGGATTGTATCATACGATGACTCCCTGGGGATCTGGGACACTACTTTATCTAGCTCACAGCTCCAAATCACTCTGCCACCTTGATGTAGTTGGAAAACAGAGCAAGGCAACTCCACTCTGCCTTGCCCTTGCATCAGACCACAGGGCACCGGCTCTCTGTCTCTGCAGAGGAAATGTCCAGTCACTCGGGGTGACTGGTGAACCTCCAGGGACCCAGCAACTATGTCAGTTCAGAAACACAGATGCACACACTCACAGATACACACATACACACACTCTCACACACACACTCACACACATACACACACACTCTCACACACTCTCACACTCACACACTCATACACACTCTCACACTCACACACACACTCACACACACATACACGCATATACTCTCACAGACACACACACTCACACACACACTCACACACATACACACACTCTCACACACACTCACACATACACTCTCACACTCACACACATACACACACTTCACACTCACACACATACACTCTCACACTCATACACACTCACACACATACACTCTCTCACACACACACTGACACACATACACTCTCACACACACACACTCATACACACACTCTCACACTCACACACGTACACACATACACACTCACACTCACACACGTACACACATACACTCTCACACACATACACACACTCTCACACTCACACACATACACACATACACTCTCCCACACACACTCACACACACTCACACATATACACACTCAAACTCACATACACACACATTCTCACACACCCTCTCACACACATACATTCACATACACACACTCACTCACACACACACACACACACATACTGGCTGACGTTCTCCACCTGCATTTCACCAGGACTTCAGAGCAAGCTCCAAATACCTACGTGTCATCAGCTAATGCAGTCATTATTTATTTTCTCATTTTTACCTGAACAGAATATTACACAGGTTATTTTATCAGATGAAGTTTTAAATGAGGTTGACTATTAATATATAATGCAAAGTGACAGAGGCTATTACTGCAGGAAACTGAAAAGAAAATTGGAACGTTACTTCTTTTTCTATCAGAGGGACGTGGGGGCCCACAGAGGAAAAGAAGGGCTCATTTGTCCTCTCGACAGAGACAGCTTTTCTGTCATTTCAGGACATAAATCTTATAGTCACAATCTGAACTGTGGCTTTCTACTAAAATAAGTCATATATAGACACGCAAGATTTGATTGTGATTTTTAATATGAATTTTAACTGAAAAAATGCTTCTACCACGCCATAAGCAACGTTGTTACTAATATATTCTTGAATTTTATAAATGACTTCAATGACATTATTTGTGAACTATGAAATCACTCAGATCATAAATAATTATAATTCAGTACTGCAGACCGGGCGTTTAGAAGGAACCAATAGTAAATACAGCAGAACCTCCGTAAGTTGACTACCCAGGAAACTGTAACAAACTGGTCCACAGACGGAGGTGTTTACCACCGGGAACTAAGCCTACTGCACTGAAAGTACATGTGGGGCATGTCTGGTCTATGAAAATTAGGTGAACTTGAGGAGGTGGTCAGTGGAGGGAGGTGGTCATCTAGAGAGCCTCAGCTGCATTTTATTTAGTAAATATCTTGGCAGGCCATAGAATATCTGTTGCATTGTTCAACTCTGCTGGTGTAGCTCAAAAGCAGCCTGGTCAATAGAAGAGCAAAAAGCCATGGCTGCGGTCCATTAAACTTTATTTACAGAAGCAGACCGTGGGACCATATTTGACCCATGAGGCTTAGCTTGCTGACCCCACCAATATATGACTGTCTCTACACCCTGCCCACATCAAGTCTGCTGTAAGATTTATGGTCTCAATTAATTGCAACTCTGTTCCTTCTGTTTCTCAAAGCAGAACAAGAATCTAACTACATTTCACCAACTCCGCTTCTCGGCCCAAACCATTAGCAGCCTCAGTTACAGCAGGGCACTCCCATGTAGCTCTTTCTTGTTACATGTCAGCCTTTGTTGGCCGTGGCCATCAGAGCAACTCCATTAAAATATATGCCAGACATTGTTTTCCTCAAAACCCACACCATAAAAAGACAAAACCTTCCCAGAACTGGAGTCTACAGTTTGTTCTATAACACCTAACATAGTCTCTTCCTCCCTGAGACTCCCTGGCCTTATTTTCTCATTTTCCACTTGGCCTCACTGCTCTTCTTACCGTTGAACACACCAGACACATTCCTACCCCAGGACCTTGGCACCCAAATACTCATTCTCCAGTTACTTGCAGGGCTCTTTTAATCATTTCTTTGGATTTTTTACATTCTCAGGGTAACTCTCCAGAAAACCATATATTCCCATGTCAAAATATTATTTCTTTCTTCCTTGCTTTATTTTTTTTCTTATCAATTTGTCTACCTATTAGACTACACGCTTAATTCTTATGGACAAGAAGAGCTAAAATTTGCTTTTGAGGTGGCAACTACTTGCATATTTTTCATCTTTCATTTGTAAGAAAGGAGGGACACATGTTATCACTTCCTTCCAATAATACAATAAATAATCTTCATGAAATTCTCCCCAACACACATGACACTTTCTGAAAAGGTAGGTAGTTGTAGAGACTTCAGTATGCAGCGTCACTGAGGAGTGTTAGTCTCAATTCATAACAGAGATTAAACTGAAAGATGCTTGGCAGCTGTTCAAACATGCTTTTTGTTATCACAACAAAATACTTTACTCACATACTTTATCTCCGTAGTGATCAACAATATGTAACAACAGTTATCAAAGTTGGTGAGTCACTGTTTTACAGTGTGACATTCACATATGTAGTTGATATTAAAGGTTTCATTTTTGAAAACATCTTTGGGCCTAATTATTCTTGTTGTCTAATGGGAAGTGTAAAGGAAATCTTGAGTAAAAGTGATTCTAACCAGTCATTAATGCTTTATTTCTAATTAACGATGCAATCCAGAGAACATAAATTGGAACTTGCAGAGAAACTAGAAGTCTAGGCGGAATTAACAAAAAAAAGAAAAAAAAAAAAAAGGAAGCCACAGAAAGGGTGAGCCATCAAATCCTACTATAAATTCTATTCCAGGCCTTGTTCAGTGCTAAAATAAACAGGCATGGGGAGGCCCCTAAAAATTCAGGGGAAGAAAGCAGCAAAAATTGATGCATATTTCACACTTTGAGTCTCAGCAGGTGAACTTCCAACTAGAACAAAGTAAAGAAACAAAATCAACAATCCACAAAACATAACATATTCCAGAGTTGCTACATTTTGTTGCCTTCAAAGCTCAATTTTCAATGAAAAAGTAGGAAACCTATAAAGAAACAGAAAAGCCATAATCCAGAAAAACATAGTGTCAAAAAAAGACTGTGATTAATTTCAGGGGCTAAAATTAACAGATCTGGATTCACAGACGGCATTACATACAAAGAATTAAGGAAAAAATATATTCAAAGAAATAAAGAAAAATGTTATTGATGAGAGAAGGCAATTGTAACAAAGGAATGGATAGTACAAAAAATAGAAATTTTAGGTTTAAAAACATAATAGCCACAATGAAAAATTTACTAGATTGACTAATGTATACGCCAAAAACTACAAATGCTGACAACACAAAATGGATATTTAAGAAACTCACTAGTTATAAGTAACATCAGAAAATGCAAATTATCCCTAAATTTATCTGTAGAATTAATACCATTCATATTAAAATCTCGGTAGAATTTTTTATAGATATAGCAATTTATCTTAAAATGTATAAAGAAAAGCTATGGAATTACCATAGTTAAAACAAGTTGAAAAAGAAAAATGAAATTAGAAGAACCATATTATCTGATGTTAAATCTCTCTCTATGGCTACAAAGGATTGCTTACCCTGGACATTGTGGTATTTGGGACCAGATAACTACCTATTGTCAAGGTCTCTTTTGTACACCATAAATTTTTTTTTATTTAATCTTTATTTCCTTTTAGCCTTTATTAACATCACAGGCCTCTCCCTAATAGATGCCAGTAGCAATATTCCCTACAAATTCACACCAATTAAAAATGTCTACAGATATCACCGTCACCCATGAGAATAAGAATAATTAAGACATAATAATACTAGCAGAGAGATGGCCATGTAGGTCAATGGAGTCGAATTGCAACACTAGAAATATAACCACACAAATGCAGACAAACTAACATTTTCACACAAGTACAAAGGCAATTTGATGGAGAAAAGATAGTCTTTTTCAACAAACGGCCTTAAATAAGTAAATATCCACAGGCAAAAATATATAAGTAGAATGATATAAAAACCTCAACCGGACAATTTAAGTCTTGCGCCTTGAATGAAATCTACACCAAAAGGGATCATAGATGTATCACTAAAAAGGAAAACTATAAAGATTTTTAGAAGAAAAATTTTATGGCCTTAAACTATATGAAACATTCTAATTCTTTGCTATAATGCCAAATGCATGATTCCTGAAAGAAAAATTTGGTAAATTAGGCTTTATAAAAATTAGAACCTTATGCTCTTCAAAATAAATTGTAAAGAAAATGCAGATATAAGCTATAGACTGGAATAATGTATTTGCAAATTGGACATCCAACTAAGGCCTTACATTAGCATATTTAAGCAACTCATAAGCACAATAAAAAGCAATCAGACAATATGATTAAAAAATGGACAAAAGACTTGGATAATTTGCCAAAGAAAGCATTCACGGAGCATGTAGCAAATGAAAAGACGTTCAACATCATTAGCCATTAAGGAAATGCAAATTAAAACCTCACTGATACACCCCTATGTCCCCATTAGAATTGCATATAGCGTAGAGCTAAGTGCTTGTGGCAACACAGAGCTACTGGATCTCAAATATTGTTAGTGGGAATGCAAAGTGATACAGCTATTCTGGAAACCAGTGAACAATTTCTTACTCAGTTAAACAGACATTCATCATATGGTATTAATTTAGCCTGTAGAAGTTAACAAAAACATATGCCCACAAAAACGTGTATACCAGTGTTCATACTTACAACCGGCCAAAACTCTAAACAGCTTAAATGTCTTTCAGTGGGTGAAAGTTGAACAAACTGTGCGACATCCATAAAATGGAATGTTTTTGATAAACCAAACAACTTGGATGACCTCAATGGCCATTATGCTGAGTGGGGGAACATTTCAAAATCTTACTTCCCACATGTTTTCATTGCTAGAACATTCTCAAAATGACAAATAGAATATGAAGAACAGGCAAGGGGCTGCTAGGCATTCGGGGTTGCTGGAGGAAGTGACCATAAGTACCTCCACCCTGAATCTGTACCTGACTATGGCGATGGTTGTCTGAATCAAACCAAACCCAACAAAATAAAACAAAAGCATGTAGTGGGGAAAAAAAAAAAAAAAAAAAAAAAAAAAAACTCATGACATTAAAGAACTTCTATAATGAATCAATGCCCATTTCCTGGGCTTGAAAATTATGCTGTGGTTATATGAGATGGGTATCATTGGGATAAACCAGGTAAAGGATACATGAGAACCACCTATACTATTTTTCAACTTAAATAGAATTTAATTTATTTAAAAATAAATGTTAAAAATTAATGAATAGATAAAAATTTAAACACAATGCATTATGTCATGCAGAAACTCCTAGCTGTCCACGTAAGACAAAATGAAACCATGTCAACACAAATCCCTGTACACTGATACTTACAGCAGCATTAATTACAGAAGCACAAGGTAGGAAAAGACTGCAAACGTCCATCGACTGATGGATTGATGAGCATGTATGATACGTATGCATACTTGCATCATTACATAGCAATGAGAATGCTATGGCACCAGTGAACTTTAAAATCGTTACATTAGGTGAGAGAAACTAGATTGCAAAAGATCACGTATCACAAGATTCCATTTATATGAAATACCCAGAAATGACAAATCTGCAGAGACAGAAATTAGATTAGTGGTTTCCTGGAGCTAGGGGTTGAAATAAGTAGTGACTACAAACAGGCGTATGGGATCTTCTGGGGATGATGGAAATATTCTCAATTTGAATTGTGGTGATGTTTTCACAATTCTGTAAGTTTGCTATCATTTCATTGTACATGCAAAGGGGTAAATTTCATGGAGTGCAATATAAAAATAAGCTATTAAACAATAGATAAGAAAATGCATGTTAGATTAGTGGACTGGCATGTGAAATGTCTAACGTCACCCAGGTGTGTCCACCAGGTGGCACCTATTTTCCTTGGCATCTTCAAAGCCACTGTAAGTACCTCTGTGCAGAAAGAATTAGACTCTTCACCATAAAGTAGTGGACATAACTCAGCCTCCGAAGTTTCCCTCCCCTGCAGAGAGGGTGGAAACTTATAACCATCACCTGCCAAAGGTGGACATTTTCCAGAGTCAAAGTTGGTTCTGGAAAAAAGGGGAAAGGTGGGAAATTCTGATCCAAGGTCCACAGGGACCCTGGTCTGCTCTAAATGTCCTCACTCACTCTGCCTGTCTCAGAAAAGAACCCATCAGCTCCTCAAGCTGAATCTAAATAAATAAAGACACAGTCACTCCAGCCAAGGATGTCAGAGTTTAAGCTTTGTCTTTAATTGCTGGATAGAATCCTTCCTTCATTAAAGAAATTTCATCAGAAAAGTAGAGTTCTGTTTCTGGACATAAAATCCTTGCCAACAATACTAATGCCAAGTACTGAGCACCTCTTATCTCATGCTGGCTCCCAGCCCAGTGCCGGCACACAGACCCTCAATCAAGGTGTGAAAAGAATGATTGGCAAACACTCCCTTAAATCTCAACAGTATTTCACTGTTTAATATAATGGGACGACTGGGGGCTAACCGCTGGTTCATCTCATTTTTTTCTCGCTCCCATTAAAATGAGAATTAAAGGGACAAAAATGTTCTGATTCCACAACAAATAGGGCTATCAGCAGATAAAATACATCAGTCATTTCTGAGGATGACTCAGATTGCACGCCAGGAACTGATGAGACAAGCAAGAGAAGCTTAACACAGAACTGGGATGGGGGAGAAATAATGGAGGGCAGGAATTAGGATTCATGAGAGGTTTCCAATGTCACCAACTTTGGCCAAGTAAAAACAACAAAACCAATAAATGTGCACATAGGAGAAGTGGGAAGAAATCTCAGAGTGCCATTTCTTCCACTTCCAAAGAAGAAAGTTAATCTTACCGGCTAAAATTGTCATGAAGTAAGTACAAGTTACAGTGGTGGAGGTGGTGGTGGTAGCAACAGCAGCGTTCATCATGACAGCAATAATGTTTCAATAGTAACCACTGTCTATATGTCAATATACTTCTATTCAAGATTTTCTTTCTCAATAGTATCAGGGTATTTTAAAAATCAAAGCATATTGTCAGTGGTTTTGTCAACATATTTTTGTTGGGTTTTTGTTTCATAATTTTATTGAGGTATAATCAACACATAAAAATTATTCATATTCAAAGTGCAAATGGTGATGTTTGAATATACATTTACATTGTGAAATGGTTAAAATAATCAAGCTCATTAATACATCTGTCATCTCATATGGTTCCTTTGTCCTGTCTTTTGTGGTAATACATAAGATCTACTCTCTTAGTACATTTCAAATGTACAATATATTATTATTAACTATAGTCATCATGTTATACATTAGGTCTCTAGAACTTAATTCATCTTATAACTGTAAGTCCATACCCCTTGTCCAACATTTCCCCTCACCCCCACCCCCAGTGACGACTGTTTTACTCTGTTTCTGTGAATCCGATTTCACGTTATCAGTTATCATTTTTAGCTATCATAATGTGATCCAAGTTTATCCACGTCTCAAATGGCAGATATTTCTATCTTTCTTTAAGGCTGAATAATATAAATTGGCACATTATTCCAATTTACACATTAGAAACAGTACCCATGATGAGAACAGTATGGATGTTCCTCTAAAAATTAAAAATGGAATTAGCATATTAGCATCCATCCTACTTCTGGGCACCAGTAGTATATCCATAGGAAATAAAATCATTATTTCAAAAAGATACCTGCATTCACATATCCGTGGCTGCTTTATTCACAATAGTGACCATGTGGAACTGACCCAAGTGCCCACTTAAGGATAAACAGAGGAGGAAATGTGATATGCACACAAGCACACATGCAATGAACTATTGTGTTTTTTTATGAAACAAACCAACTCTTCTTTCAATTCTTTATCTTCTTTTAACCATACATTTAAAAAACGAATTTAGCACTTTTACAAACACGATACAACTTAGAGAAGGATTTCATTGTTACAAAGTAATGTCTGTTATCTACTTATCTGTCCGGTTATCCAGCAGTAATATTTGAAGTTCCTGGAATTAGGAAATTTTTCTTTCTATGTTTAAAAATTTTACAACGAGCATGTGTCATTTTAAATAAAAATAACAACAGATAAACAACTACACGCCCACATGAGAGAAAAACACAAGAAAAATAACAAGAGTCTTTGTTAAGATTTTGGCTGGAGGAGAGGACCCCTTCCTAGGCTGACAGGTGTCCGGTGTCAGATGTCCTGCCTAACAAGAGGCGAGACTGCAGGAGGGAGCTTTCATACACTCACACTCAGGGGGAAACCAAGAATCCCTGAAAATCTAAGGTGTGAGGAAGTAGGGAGTTAACTGGAGAGAGGAAAGGGCGAGGGGCAGGTGTTCAGGAAGCTTTCTGGGGGAAAGGGAGAAGGCAGGGCAGGTGTGACCGCAGCGTGGTCTGACGGCGCCATCTAGTGGGAATACGGGGGACTGTCAACAGTGACTCCCCTTGGAAAAGAAGTTGAAGCCCCTCAAAAACTCCATCATGGCCGTTTGCAATATTAAAGCCGTGTAGGGAAAGGTTTGCTGGGCTCTGCAAGGAGCTATGCAAAAAAACCCCTGCAATAGAACCCTGCATTTCCGTACTGTTTGTGTCAGACGAGGCTAATGTACAGCGGGTGTGCCCTGGAATGCGGGAACACCTGGGAGGGCTGTGATTTCCAGATCTGCTCCAGTGGTCAGCGACGTCATGCCTTCCGTTAAATAATCTCAGTTTCAGCACTGCCCTTGAGCATCTCCTTTTTAAGCACACTGAAATACCAATAAAAATGTTTCTGGCATGTATCATATTGTTTGCATTGTAATGTACGTATTGTGTACCAATCATTTCCTCACTTGACACTCAAAGTCACCTCATGAGGTTCCAGGGGGGACTCTGTGCCTCCCTTTGCAGAAGAGGGAAGCCACGCCTTCAGAAGGGTAAAGAACAGGTCTAAGATCTTAAGGCTAAAGGGTCTGGAAAGGTAGGATTTAAACTAAGATCCTGGCCTCACTTAACCATACTTATTTTCACTTTTCTCTTGCTGTGGAGAAGAGACTGTTCCTTTATTGAACAGTGCAGAAGTGGGGAAATACTTTGTAGACAAGCATTCAGGTTTGGCATATCTAAGCAGAGTCTCAGGATTAAAGAAGACTGGGATGGAATTGGGGAGTGACTGGAGTTCTTTCAAGGCTCATAAACATTTGCATATGTATAACTATTGTGATGAATAGTCTAGCTCATGGATGGACAGTAAAGGTGACCTTTTAAAGAAAATTATTGTTTCAGAACACAGAATCCTGATTATTTTACCACCTTTAAGGAGGTATGAAACAGCAGGATAACCCTTTATGTAATTGTCCTCAATTTTGTCATTCAGGGCTAGTCACTCAGTAAAGCAGAACAATTCCATTGCAGAAGTCTTTGATGGATGTGCCACACGACGGCCATTTTGGGGAGACAGGTCATAAATATTAATGGTATTGACGGAGCCTTAAAAATGCATCATGTCACTTTTCCGCCATAGAAACATTGAGAATTCTAGCACTTTGTTCCTCTGACTGACAACCACCCATTTCTTCTCTGAACTTGCTTACCTGGGTCTACTTTTCCCTTTCATAATCAGGAATTATACATAGACTAAGGTTTTCCCAAATAGACTCAAGTCAACTGAACCAAACATCTTAATGGGCTTCCCCCATTTTTATTTTCTATTTACCTGACATCAGCCTGTATCTAGGGATCAATCCTTTTATATTTCTATATTTTCTATTGTGCTTTAGGAAATGGCACAGCTCACCCCTCTTATGTGAACACGTTGGTAATAGGCTCACTGAGAGCTTTGTGGTGCGCACGTGCAATTATTATCTGTGAGTAGTTGAGTTGCATGGGGCCTGCCACATGTGGTAATTGGATATGGCAGCATTTACAAGTGTGTGGGTTTAATATCACTCAACAAAGGTAGTTATTGCTAGTCATTTGCACAACATATTCCCTCAATGACTTCCCATGAGGCAGGGAGGAAAAGAAATGAACTTGCTAAGAACTTTCCATGTGGTGGATGGAATGAATCAAGTTACTGACCCAGCAGCCTGGGCATCTAAAACTAGTTTGTAGATTAAAATCTGTATGACAACAGATCAAATAAAATCTCACTGCCCCCACCCACATGCCGTCCTCTGCTCTCCTACACCATACATTTGTGATTTCTTCTTTTTTGATCCTTCTTGAGCTTTCTTGGTTTTCTAGGGAGACCAGTCTCATGTTTGTGTGCACACTGCATTTCTGCGACACGTAGAAACTCATCATTACTTAAGGAATGTATTTCTTTTGGTAAGTACTGAATTATAGATTTATTTCAAATACCCACTGCTGGAAGCTGGCAAGTTTAATGGTCCAGTGGTGCTGTGAGTCATGGAGCCACCACTGAGAAAATGGATCTGGAGTGACTCTTAAGTTATTTGAGCTATGGAATAAAATGAAACCAATGGTGGCAGTCTTTTTAAAATTTTTTAATTGATTGTCTAGGTTTTTTTTAATTTTAATTTTTAAACTGACAATGATTAGATTATACTTATGGAGTACAATGTGATATTTTGATATGTATATACCTTGTGGAATAATTACATAAAGGTAATTAACATAATAACCGTTACCTCAGATCTGTATAAGTTTTGGTAGTCACAAAACATTTAAAATCTATTATTTTAGAAACTTTGAAATCCTCCACAAAATAGATGAGGGACATTATGCCAAGTGAAATAAGCCAGACACAGAAAGATACATTTTGTATTATCTCAATTTTATGTGGAGTCTGAAAAAGTTGAACTTATTTGATTTTTAGTTAGATCTTTTGACACTCTTGAAATCCCATAAACTGCTGGAAGACAGTCCCAGGAGAATACTATCTACTGATCTTAGAATAATGTAGATTCCTTACCCCTATATTAACCTTTACATTTAAACATCTTATTCTTAAATAAGTATAGAACCACAGGAAGTTGCAAAAGAATCTTGTGTATGCCTTACTCAGCTTCCCCCAGGGTGACAGCCTACCTGGCTATAGCACAACGTTAAAACCAGACTAGGGACATTGATAACATTACTGTCACCAGGCTACAGAGCTTGCTCAAAGAAAATCCAACCTGCATTAACTTGTGTGCGTGAGTACTTCTGTGTAATTTAACCTCACAAATAGATTTACACAATCCACAAAAATTAGATACAGATCTTTTCCATCATTACAGGCGATCTCTCTCGTTCTCATACCCATTCACCTCACAGCTTTCTGCCCATTTCTCCTGGAAGCCACTAATCTGTCTGCTATCTCTAACGTTTTGTCATTCCAAGAACATTATTGAAATGGAATCCTACAGCACGTAACATTGTTAGATTGGTATTTGTTTTTACATAAGGACACTATCCTTCACGTCCACCCAGATCTCTGTCACTTGCCATCCCTTTGCCTTGATGAATAATCTTATTTTCTGTGGATGTATCAACTGTTCAACCATCACCTATTCGACGAAATTTAGGTTGTTACCAGCATTTTGCCATTATAAATGAAGATGTTATAAAATGTATGCTTAGTTTTTTATGTGAACATAAATTTTAATTTCTCTTGGATAATTGACAAAAAGTATAATGATTTTTTGGTCTGTGTGGTAAATAAATATTTTATTATATAAAAAAACTACAAAACTTTTTTAGAGTAGCGATACCATTTTGCATTCCCTCCAGCAAGGAAGGAGAGATTCCTTTTCCCTGAATCCTCTCTAGCGCTGGGTGACAGCCCTGGGTGATAGACTATTTTTTGTTTTAGCCATTCTGCTAGGTGTGACTAGTATTTCATTGTGGTTTTAATCTGGATTTCCGTAATTCCTAATGATGTTGGGTATTTTTTTATGTGTTTATCATTCATCTGTCTTCCTTGATGAGACATCTGTTAATGCCTTTCTTTCATTTTACAATTGAATTGTTTTGTTGTACTGTTACATTTTTTGAGTTCTTTATATATTCTAAATATAAAACATTAGTCATATGTGTAGTTTACAAATATTTTCTCACAGCTTGTTGGTTATCTTTTTATTCCCTTAACAAGGTCATCTTCAGGGAAAAATGTTTAATTTTGATAAATTTTTCAGGTCCTTTTCTGCCAAGTCATGGCCTATCCCATCACTGCTGATGGGGACAACCTCCTTCAACTTTATCCCAGAACTAGATGACTATGGTAGCTTGGATTAAAGCATTGTATTCATTAATTCAACAACTATTAACTGAGCCAGGCACCATTCTAGGTGCTGAGAACACAGATGTGGAAAAAGATGATCAAGACATCAGTCTCACTGATTTCCTCTTCTAATGAAGAATATGATAATTAATCCTAAATCTCAGTCGTAGCCATGTAAAGAACATGGAGAGAGGGTGGTGGGCGATGGAGTATACGTGTGCTATATTTCTGCCAAGGTGGCCATGGAAGATCCCTCTACCAGTTGAGTTGAGTCCTGAATGAAGAGGAAGAGCCAGCCAGGAGGAGATGTAGGAAAAGTGAGTTCAGACAAAGAGAAGAGCCAATTATTGTACAAAGAACCAGGGATGCAGAGTCTACTGTAAGGCAAGGAGATTCCACTTTCAAAGATGTTGATTCCAGTATGTACCTTGAGTGTTAGGTGATTCCACTTTCAAAGATGTTGATTCCAGTATGTACCTTGAGTGTTAGGTGATCAAAATTCCCCTAGCTTGCTCCAGGGCTCTCACACTTTAGGCTCAGAAGGGAAAATCAAAGGAGTGCAGAATAGATCTGGGCATTTCCTCAATTTGGCAGAGAGTGTTAGGCATGTGTCCCTGCTGAGCACATGCAAGACAAGACCAAGGCAGAGACCTGCTTCAGCAGGGGATGACACAGTGAAGAGCTCTGATGTTCAGAAAGGAAGAGCAGCCTGAGGTGCCATCCCTCAGTGGTCCTTGTCCTACACAAGAACAGGCTGACCCTAAGACACTGAAGTCTGATGACTGCAGACATGCCCTTGCTGAGGAGCAGGATGCAGCCAGTAGCTGAATAGGTTTGCATCCTGCAGCTCTATTCTGGGGGAGCTGGATGGAAATCTCATACCTCACCTGGACCAGGAATGGGGTAAGACACTCCAGCCTGGCTGCCTCTCACAGTTACAGGGGGAAAGTGGGAGATGGACTCAGAGCAGCTTTTCTGGAGGACTACACAGTGATCTGCCAGGACTCAGGTACAGCCAGGAGGCCAAAGCGGCCCCACACCTCTATAAACATCCCCATAGATTTATTATTCCCATGACCTTCCCCACAAAGAACCATCCTTTTTAGGTTCCAGGACACTGGCCTTGTTGCTGTGGTTAGATATGGACCACAATTCTGGTTATGAATTGAGTCAGAATAAAGTGATATAACCCAGTCCCCTGCCAGCCAATGAGACTGAAGCATGGTCAGTTCTGTGAAGTCTGGGACTCTATTCAGACAAAGCAGGTCAGAGTTTCATACGGCTCTTTCAGTCCATCTGCATGTTAAATTTACAAAGCCACTGACCAGGGCCTGGTTACTTGGCAGACAGAGCCATCATCTCCACCATATAACCCTGATACATTTCAACAAAACCATCTTCAATCAGCACAGCACTTGGTCCTCACGTGTGTGCAGATGGAGAAAATAAAAGACAAGCACTGCCCTCAAACTATTCAGCAACATCCATAAATTTAAAGGGCCTTATAAGGTAGACCCTAAATGATTCCCGAGGACCCATCATGAAAAATGAGTAAGCAAAATGTAACTCCACTGTACTTTCTTTGTTCAAACACATTTTACAGATGCTTGGAAAATAGTACATTAAAATGCTTAATGTTTCTCTGACTATTAAAAATATTCCAAAAAACTTCTTTGTGACACTTTTTCTGAAGCCCACCAAGATTGTCTGGCTGATGAAGATCTGACAGACAACCAACTCAGGCATGGAGCTCTCAGCCTCATACCTCACTTGCCAAGTAATTTATTGGACCCTGAAAAGACCACTTTTATTGCAAGATTCAATAGAAAGAACCATTTTTTTCTGGAAAATGAACACATGTTAAAGTTCAGTTTAAAACCAAAAATTCAGGGGACAGAGACAAGATGGCTGACTGTAGTCAGCTTTCCACAGAGGCTCCCATCCAGAAGGAGAGTTAAAGGACAGAAATTCAGCAAGTAACCTGGTGGATTAGAGCTGCACCAAGAGAGAAGGTTGGAGAACACACATCAACCCCGCTGAGGCAAGCTGAGACCACAAGGATACAAACAAAGGTACAAAATCCATCACCAAGCAGACGGGAGTCCCTGCCCCCATGAGAATGGCTCGGATTGCCCCACAAACAAATGAGCAGAGTTCAAATTTCCTCCCACTACACTCCATGGGGGAGAACCTCTAAAAACTGGACCTACCTCACCTAATAGGGTGCCAAAGCGTTCTCCTGCCAGGCATAAAACTGTATAAAAGTGTATATATTCTCTACCTGCAACTCTGAGCTCCCAGCACTCCCCTCCATTCTCACTCTGAGGTCTGGAGGCCTGTCCTCCAGGAGTTCAGATACTTGGATGATTTCTCAAGGAGTGTGGACAGGGCCTAGACTTCAGCTGGTCAGTGCTGACTCTGTGGCACAGGAGTGAGGAGAGGATGGTCAGCTGAGAGGGAACCACACCCGAGGTGCAGAGAAGCAGCTGTCTTTTCGCAACAATAGGACTCACTCCCAGATATTCCAAAGCCACACCCCATGTCTCACTGGGCAACAAGAGGAGGCCAGGCATCTACTTAGGTGGCAACCATCATGGAACAGATCTGGGACAGAAACACAGGCCACGTGAGTAAAGGGTTTGCATGAGGCAGTACCAGCCTGGGTGGAGCATGGGGACTAGAAAAACATGTGCAGAACCTGGAAGTTCCCAGGGCGGGGCTGACCCAGAGGACCACTTTACTGAGGCTAAGACGCACCCAGCCCTCAGGGAATCATCAGCCCATAGACAATAGAAGACAGGAGTCTAGAACTGACAGCTAACAAAATACAAACCTGCAAGAGCAAAGACAGGGCCTGAGGCACAGGCTCTGGGAACTCAAAACAGCTTCTCTTCTACAGAGGAATTTAGCAGGGACAGAAAGAAATTCCCACAAAGTTGTTCTGTTCTGTTCTATCAGTAACATCAATCAGGGGTGGGGCTGGAACTGAGTGAACACTCTCCAGCATCCCTCAAGCGCCTGAGGTTGTCAGACCTCACCTCCTCCTGCTAGATAAACGCAGAGGGTAGTGGCCTGACTAAGCAGAAATAAATTTCCTTGTGATTAAGGCAGGTGCAAACCCCTGGAGAATCTGTTCACTACAGGAAATTGGGTCACAGCCCTGCAGAGCTATCAGTGACTGGGTATGACAGAGGTGCAAGGTGGGGAAGGAGGCATCAACCTTCCCAGACTAATCTATTTGCTTTGTGGGTCCTCCTGACTTCACAAAGCACCAGAGCAAGTTATATTTGAATTGTCACCAGACCCCTGCGATCCAGTTGCCAGAGTCCTTTTAAACTCTCCCACCCGAGACAGGTGCTGACTGAGACAATGGATTTGGACCTTATGAACTGAGCCAATTGCCCGAGGACTATTCAAGTGGTGCCCTGGGTGTGTGGTTGTAGGAAGGTTTGATTTTCCTTTTCTAGTTATTGCCTGTGGTGGGTGGGGTGACTTAATTGCTCGTATTTCTCCACAGCTGAGACTTCAACTCAGAGTAACTGTTTCACTAGGGTCGAACAGAGACCAGCTGAAAACAAGACAGAATGACTTAGCCCCATCACAACAAACAGGTCCCCAGTTTCTCAGGCCATAGCACTGTACGGGTCCTCAACAAAGCTCTAAGGGAAAAATCAAATGGTGTAAAACAATCATGGGGCAGAATCAGCAGAAAAACTCTGGTAACATGAATAACCAGAATAGATCTACCCCCAAAAGGAAAGATATGGCAGATGTAACTGAAGATCCCATTCATAAACAGCTGGCTGAGATGTCAGAAATCAAATTCAGAATTTGGATTGCAAACAAGATTAATAGAATGGAGAAAAAATTAGAATTAGAAATTTGAGGACCAATTGAAAAGTTGGAATAAGAAATTCAAGCAGAAATTCAAAAGTTGTCTCAAGAATTTAACAAATTTAAAGACAAAACCACCAAAGATTTTGATGCACTGAAGAAAGAAGTTGTAGCCCTCAAAGATCTGAGAAATACAGTAGAATCCCTTAGTAACTAAGTGGAGCAAGCAGAAGAAAGAATTTCTGACATTGAAGACAAAGACTTTGAATGCTCCCAAACTCTCAAAAAGGAAGAGAAATGGAGAGCAAAAATGGATCATTCTCTCAGAGAGCTCTGGGATAATTCAAAGAAGGCTAATATCTGCCTCATTGGAATCCCTGAAAGTGATGAAGTGGCCACACAAGGCACAGAGGCCCTTCTCCATGAAATTATGAAAGAGAATTTTCCAGACATGCCTAAAGATTCTGAAATTCAGATAGCAGACAGTTTCAGAACCCAAGCATGACTCAATCCCAATAAGACATCCCCCAGGCATATCATAATTAACTTCACTAAAGTTAATATGAAGGAGAAAATTCTGAAAGCAGCCAGACATAAGAAATCCATTACCTACAAAGGGAAGAATATTAGAATGACTGCA
>CAUYPK010138800.1:0-16361 GCA_963574355.1 Loris lydekkerianus
GATATCATAAATGTACAAATAAACACAGACCCTTCAATGCTGGACTAGGAACATTTTAAAGGGAATGGGTACAGGCGAAACTTACTAAATGCAGAATACAAATGCCTACATACAGTAACTAAGAAAATGCCATGAAGGCTATCCTGAACAGTTTGATGAGAATACTTCAGATTGTATATGAAAGCAGCAGATTGTGCCCCTTGATTGCACTAATGTACACAGCTATGATTTAACAATAAAAATAAATAAGTTAAAAAAAAATTCATTAATTAAAAAAATGCAATAAATAATTTGTAAATTGTTACTTTCCAATGTTAGGCTGTCACCATGTTGATTTAAATTTATTTACCTGTTAAGGAACACACACAAATCTACTCAATCAATTTGTGACTTTGCCCTGAAATTTTTACACTCAAGGTCAGTTTGCCATGCAAACATTATTTAGAGGAGATAACATATTATTTATTTTTAGCCATTAATTACTACTGAACAACAGCTAGGTATCTGAATGAGCCAGCCAGTTTGGGAAAGAAGGAAACACATAAGCAGATAGCAAGAGGGGCACCAGGCTTTCCTTATGGGCGCTGCAGGAAGAGCCAAAGCTGATAGCAAGATGCTGGGCTGCAGCTCAGCTGAGGACACCGGATAAAGGTCTTACCGCCAGAGGAACAGCAGTAAGTGTCATAAGAGAGAGGAAATTCTGCAGTGGGGGGTGATCAATTTGAGCCGGCCACTCAGGGTTTAGAGAGGATCATGTCTATGACTTTTTGCTTTTCATCGTCTGCCTTGTTTCTACCCACCTCTTTGTGCCATCTTTGCCGATCCTAGACCAGCAGGCTCCCCTTTCCCTGCCTGCTTGGAATGGTGCTGATTTCTGTGCGCTGTGTTTTTCAGGATCTGATCTCTGTCTGGGCTCAGCCTGGGCTCTAACCATTAGATTCACCAGGAGAGCTTTTAAAGCTCAGTAATGCCCAGGCTGTGCCCAAACCAATTAACGGAAAGGCTCTAGGGTTTTCCACAGACCTTCAAACTTTTAAAAGTTCCCCAGTTGAGTCCAGTGTGAGGTCAAGGTGAGAACCACCAAGAGGGAGGGAGAGGAAAAAACCAGGTTGTGTGTGTCTCCAGATCATGCAGCATATTTATATAAGTTTTGGAGACTGTTCCTTTAATCCTTTCAGGTGGTTCTTTCTCTGGCCTCTGGTAGTTTTTTTTTACATGCATTTACTTACTGATCAGAGCTCAGCTAAATTCTCAGAAGAACCCTCTGCAGGTTTCCCAGCTCTTTCTTTGTAGCTGCCTCTACTCCTGCACTTGGTCCTGCTCCCCAGAATCACTGCCCACCTTTCAGCTCAGGAGATCTCCGTGCCTTGTCAGGCAGTATCTCTGCGAGCAGCTCTCCCATGGCTCCACCCACTGTGGGTGACCCGACCTCCAGCAGCATTGGTCTCCTCCCTTCATTCTCCAACCTGGGCCAGGGGGAGGCCGCCCACAGTTCTCTCGCAGTGCTATGGCTTCTCAGCTTTTCCATCACCTTCCTGAGCAAATCCCTAAATTAAGACAGAGGGGGGCCTGTCTCTCTGGTTAGGTCCTGACTCATACACCATCCTCCACTGCTTAGGAAGACTTCTAATGGCAATTGCCATAGCAAAGACATGAATAGAAATAGAATAACTCAATTCTTGATTAAAAAGCAAAAAGTGGTGGGTCATAAACAATTTTTCCCCCTTCTAATTTCTTAAGCGTGGATTATTGTTTAAAAATTATTTTTACCAGGCTCAGCGCCTGTAGCTCAGCGGCTAGGGCACCAGCCACATACACCAAAGCTGGTGGGTTTGAATCCAGCCTGGGCATGCCAAACAACAATGACAACTACAGCAAAAAAAAAATAGCCAGGTGTTGTGGCGGACTCCTATAGTCCCAGCTACTTGGGAAGCTGAGGCAAGAGAATCTCTTAAGCCCAGGAGTTTGAGGTTGCTGTAAGCTATAACACCACTGCACTCTACCAAGGGCAACAAAGTGAAACTCTGTCTCAAAAAAAAAAAAAAATTATTTTGACCAAAATTAAAGTATTTTAAAAGACTTAATTTTCATAGTAAATTTGAAGTCACAGTTTATACATGCTTTATAGTAGCAGGTATTACTCTGTATTATTTAAAAAGCCAAACTCTGCATTTTTCTTCAGTTTAATCGAACGGTTATTTAGGCCTAGAGAATCCCAGATTAGTAGGAGTTAGAGGCTGAGCACTAAAAGAAAGGGGGTTGGAGAAAACAGGAGAGGTTGACAGCCAGATGGATGCAGTGGTTGGGAACATGAACTTTATCTGGAGGCAAAAGGGAGCCATAGCAAGATTCCAAACAGGGGAGGGCCATAGATTTTCATATGGGATGATCATTGTTATTTGTAATGTGCAGGGTAACTTTGTAGCTGGGAGCCCACTGAGAAGGTTCTTAAAATAATTTGGGAAATGGCACAGGTCTGAACTCCAGCACTGACAGCAGAAATTGAGGGAAGGGGTAGATTTGGGCAGCAACACTGATGATAGAATGGTATGGATGTAGGAAGTGAGGAAGAGACTCCCACATTTCCAGCATGGTATGGGAGTTCCACTACATCTAATAGGAAATTCAGAGAGGAGATGTAGAATTGGGGAGGGGGTGATGGTTTAAAGTTGGAACAACTATAGATGGTTTAAAGTTGAAACATCTAGCAGACAGTTCACTATTATAGGTCTGAAACTCAATGGAGAGGTTAGGATTGGGGCTACAGATTTGAGACAGTTAAAACTATGAACGTGGATAAGATCTACAAAGAAATCATGTGGTCTAACAGAAATGAGCTGAATAACATCTATTATAGTTGTCTCCAAGATAGCATTCCAAGTTACTGATCTTACTGAGATGTTGATTTATTGCTTAAAGTGAGTATCTTTATGCTTGAAACTATTTTTATTACGGGGAATTGTGTTGTTGTAGTATTTACTGTAACGCATTTCCACATCTTGCTTTAGAATTGACTTTCTGAGCATCCCTGAATATTCCATTGCTTAAGCCAGGTACCCTCTGTGGGTGTTTAGAAGTGGATCTAAGGTAAAAGCAAGGAGAAGAAAAAATAAAGGGAGCAGGACTGTAAGGAAAAGAGAGGGAAATAAAATCAGTAAGGAAATAGCTGCTTTTTCCAGGGGAAAATTTCCTCCTGTTTTTATTTATGAAAGGCAGCATTACATAGCACAGGCTGAGTCAGAGGGTCTGGGTCAGAGCCTGGCTCTGCCATTCGGAGTCATGTGGCTCTGGACAAGTCATAGAACTTTCTGTGTCTCTGTTGTATCATTTGTAAATAGGGAAACTTTAGTACTTCTCCCTCAACGTTTTTTAATGAAGAGCAAGTGTGATAAAAACATGACAATTGCTTAGAACAGTGACTGGTTTATGTTAGGAGTTCAGCTCATTTTAAAAAATTATTACTTTGCCAGTCTTCTGACATGTTACGTTTTTCTTAATTATGGGACTCCATTGAATCTGGTAAAATACAGGTGACAGTACAGTATCAGATGCAGGAAGCAGTAGGAGCTGCTGTTAGTGTGACTGCTGCTGCTGGTGGTGTTCTGTGATACCTGAGTGTTGGTTACGTTTAACTCATAGAGTATTTATTTAGGAAAAGGTACAATCTAGCTATCTCACAAGCTAAAAAGCAAGACTCAAATATATCCTATACTTCTTTCCCAGAATAGCTCACTTCTGAGAGTGAAGTAAAAAATCAAAAAACAACACCATACCCTGTTTAAAGGAATATAATTTTTTTTTAAATTCTGCTAACCTTTCTCAATTGGTGCTCCTCAGAATCACAGAATGTAGAGAACGATTTGAATGACTATTATTTCACTTCTCCCAAGGATGGTACATAACCAGCACCATTCTAGATATACAAAAAAGAAAGTAATTCATTTCATAGAAATGAACATAAGGTCACATTCCTTTCCTAGTACTTTGGTTTAGAAATTTCATTTTCAGCATCAGTTGGAAAAAATGATAAATACTTTCTGTTAGAATAATTACTTTGAAATCAAATTCATAACATGGGAAGAGTAATGCTTCCTGTAATTGGTTGACTAATGGACAAAAGGAAGGTCATTTTCTTCCCTTTATTCCCCTTTCGCTTTAACCTCTATGGATTAAAGGGCTGAGATTTGCTAAGTCTTCTTTTTTATATGGTTAGGAGATTTGGCAAAGGTAGATTACAGCACAGGTAGCAGAAGAAAATATGTTATCCTACTTCCTTCAAAATCGAAGGGTATAAATTTTAATATTTAAAACATTTTTTGTGAATTCAGTTAAAAAAATCCCACCCTCACAATGGTATTTTCTAAAAATGATGTTAACTTTTGCCATCATCAAATGATCTTTAGAATTCACCCTGGTCTTGTGATGAGGTTTATTTCACTAAGCTGAGGTTTACCCTTGCTGAAATTTATCTGAGTTTTGAACATCACAAAATTGTTACAAACTCTGAAGGAATTTTGAGATTATAATAGCATACTATTTCATTAACAAGACAGACAGGTTGAGGCAGAATGTATTCAAGGCTGCACAGATCTTTTGATTCCCTGGCAGAGTATTCTCTCCAAAAGAAAGGCACGCTTTACTCTGCTAAATCCTATAGTTCCAACTGCCACAGCTCCCTAGCTCCCTAGCTTCCTGAAAAATAACCCCAGTTGAAAAGTATTTTTAACTGGGAGAGCTATGTATGTAGTATCAGTAGTAAAATCTCCCTGGTGACTCACTGGTTTCTGAGTTGAAGAGAAAATCATTTGACGATGTCATGAAGTTTCTAAAATTGGGGAGAGGGAAGAAAAGCTTTGAGGTACATTTCCATTTTAAAAAATGCTAATGAAATGTAAACTAGAAATTCTAAGTTGGCCCAAAATAAGAAATCTATAGTAGACGTTTATTGATATTTTTTCTGGGTCTTTCCAACTCAAAACTTACATATTGGTGGGAATATAAGAGATTAAATACTTGATTCCAGTCTCTCTGGCATTTATACTTTGGCTTTAAAGATGAGCTTAAATGTTAACCACCTAGAGAATCACCTAAGACTATGCTGATTCTATCTTTAAATGGGCCAGATCTTAGGAGGTAAGGGATTTAAAGACTCTGGGGATCTCCCAGTGCATTGCACCAAAAATACGGTGGGCCTGGTCTTGGTCATAAGCCATCATCATGAATATTTATTAAAAGGTTTCACATTTAATACAATCCTAAATGTTTCAGAGAAAACTAAACAGATGGGCCCTGTCTGTCTGATTCAATAAAAAAAATAACTGGAAAGGATGTCTTGACACACAGAACACAAAAATATTAGCACACTTGGGGGATCTGAGATGATGTTATTATTTTGACATAATGAATATTAGAGAATGGAGCTAGTTAGAGCTTTTCTAATCAGAGAACACGAAGTTAGTGGTTTCAGATTCTTTTGTTTTGATTTTAGCCAAAAGTGGAATTGGCAATGTTTTCCTGGACCTGAGCGATTGGGTGAGCCTGTCAGGGTAGGTCAGTGGGAGTCCATCACCATTGTATTTTTTTTTTCATTTTCATTTAAACTGGAGAGTATTGGAGTTGTTAAAATATGAGCGATTCTGGATTGTTCCTGTTGTGCTAAGTACTCAATATGTGGCGGACATGTAGGCCATATCGTATATGTGTAGTTCATGTCATAGCATTTATAAAAAAAAGACCTACTAGTGATATAAAGAAGCCACATAAAAAGTAAAGTGTTTTCCTTGATGCCATACTTTAGGGCTTGGGGCTATAAACTACTATCTCCATAAAAGCTGGCATCTCAAATAATTGTAATTGCAGCTATTGTTATTTATATGTGGTAGATTTCTATTTTCCTATTCCTTTCCTATTTTACCGTCAAAGATGTTGATACTTATAGGAAAGGCCCCTTAGAGCTATTTCTAGTACAGATTCTCATTATTAAACTGCAAGCTACAGAGTCTCAAAAATATAAGAATTTATGATCAGGAATTGAAAGGGAATAATTTGGTTTTTATAGTTCCTTGAAAAGAACAACTTTGCAAATAAATATATTACCATATTATGCCATAGCCACCAGACTTATTAATAACAGCATTACTTATTACTGAGCGATTTATAGTTTAGAATAAAAGGCCACTGTTGCAAGGTAGTGTAAATGAATCCATGGCTTTTAGTCATTGGTGTCACTTTTGGTTTGCTTTCTCTTCCATCTTTAGTGGCAGGGTTGATTGAGGCACTCAGTGAGTTAAAGAGAGCAAGACTAATTCCACATGTGCCGTAGCTTTTGTGGTTGTAGACTGCTCCTGGACTGCTGCCATCTAATAGGCTGAGGTTGTGGTCAAGGTGGACAGTGGGCAGTAGTAAAGGCAGCTCCTACAAATTCATTACCTGGACAACCACCGTGGAGACCAATTTAGCAGTTTATGCATAGGTTCAAGTTAGACATTCTCTATAGCCTGAAAATCACATTTTAAGGTAAATACCTGTCTAGAGAAACTTATATACATGAAGAAAGACATGTACAAAGATGCTTACTTGCTTTTTTTACAGTGAAATAGAGATGTAGTCTGAATAGACATCAAGTGAGTAATGGATACATTCAGTATGGTATAGTTGTAAGATGGAATATTTATGCAAAAGTTAAAAGAAATGAACTGGATCAATGTTACCATGGAAAACTTTCAAAAACATGATGTTGAGTGGGAAAATAGCGAATTTCAGAATGACACACAGTTTAATACATTTATGCAAACTTTAACAACAAATTTTAAAAGTTAATCACGTTTTTATGGAGATATATTTATATATAAATATAAAGAAATTTACATTTACAGAGGAAGAAGACATTCTAAATTCACATTAGCCCTAGATTTCTAGACAGGACAAAAAGAGAAGAAGATTTGGATAGGGAACAAAATGGACAAAAAGAACCTCTATTTTGTCTGTAACAATTTTTTTCTTTAAAGAAATATGGCAAAATAGTAATAATTTTCCATTCTTGGTGCTAGAATATTCTCTACTTTTTAAAATGTTTTCTGTTGGAAAATAGCTTGAAGCCCAGGTCTATTTAGAATGGGTCAATATAATTCTCCTCCTGTAGAAAAACCAAGTGTGTGTGTGTGTGTGTGTGTGTGTGTATGTATAATTATAGCTGTATGTGTCTTAAAAAGAGATGTATTTATCCAAATAGATCACCAATAAGAATACTTATTATACAGTTTACAATTTATAGTTTTCACAAATATTTTTGTTACAGTATACCTTGCACATTGTAATATTTTTGTTACAGTATAGTAGAGTCTCCATAGTCAACTACCTCCTTATGTTGACCTAATTTTCATATAAAGACACGCACCACATGTCAGTATCAGTATAGTAGGCCTAGATCCTTATGTTGATCACCTCTGCATGTTTATAAGTTTGTTACAGTCCCATGGGTGGACAACTTCTAGAGGTTCTATGTAGTCGTTTTTATTATATTCATTTTACAGGGCTTAATGAAAGCCTGATGGCTCCATTGGTGAAAGATCAAGCTAACCCTTGCAGGCCTGGAGTAGAACCTGTAGCCAGAGTTCATGGAGCTCTAATTGTGTTAGAGAATGCAGATATTAATAGAAATGAAAAGCATGTTACTTTGGACTGAATTGTATCCTTTCCCAGCATATGTTCAAGCCCTGACTCCCATGTGATGTTTGCAGATGGGGCCTTTGGGAGGGAATGACGTGTTTAGATGAGATCATGGCTGTGGGCCCACATGATGGGATTAGTACCTTTATAAAATGAGATACTCTTATTCCTGTAATCCCAGGACTTTGAGAGGCAAAGGAAGGAGAGTCACTTGAGGTCAGAAGTTTGAGACTAGCCTGGGCAACATGGAGAGACCCTTGTCTTTACAACAAAAAATCTTAAATTACCCAGGCATGGTGACCAGTACTGTAACCCTAGCTACTTGCTAGGCTGAGATGGGAGGATTATTTTAGCCCAGAGTTCAGGGTTGCAGTGATCACACCAATGTACTTCAGCTTGGGCAACAGAGTAAGACCCTATCCCCTAAAAAAAAAGATGAGACACCACAGAGCTGGCTCTCTGTTTTTCTCCTTTTCTTTTTTTCTATCATGTGGGGATACTGCCAAAAGATCATCATCTGTAGGCCAGGAGGAAAGCACTTACTAGACCCAACAATGCCAGTCCCCTCATCTTAGATTTCTAGGCCCCGGAACTATGAGAAATATAATGGATGTCTGTTGTTTAAGCATCCACTCTGCCGATTGGCTTGGCTGCCTGACCCCTGTGGAGCTGCTGCCCCCACTATGTGGTTAATCCTTTGGGGCCTTGATTTCTTCATCTGTCAAACAGGGTCGATAATGACCCTTGTTCTTTTTTTTCCACAAGATTATTGGCAGGAATACATGAGATCCTAAGTGGAAAAAAATGTCAAAAAATTGGAGCATATCACAGAAATGTTAGTATGGTGGGTGGGCCTGGTGTGGGCCCTGTATTGAGTGTTGGTCTCAGAGATCATTGAAATTGATGCTCTTTCTTTCTTAATGTCACAAAAAAGGGAGTAGAAGTGGTTTGAACAAAATATATTCAGTGAGAATTCCTCATTTAAAAAAAGTAACAGCAAAATTTCTAGACACATAAGTTTATTAGTTGTGGGTTTAGGGTAAGAGTTTATTGTAGTTTTTTCTACTCCGTTTTTTCCTTATGTGAACACTCTGTGACTTAAATTGAACTTCACACAGAGAAGGTATTTAGCATTGTAAGTAGGAATGGCATTGAATTAATTCTGACAGCTAGAAAACACTGAAGAACAACAGAAGCAAAGAGAGATGACCCAAATACCAGTGTTTCCCCTGGGGGATTGACTCTTCACAGTGGGTTCTGTGGAGCCCACCATGATAAAGGAATGGAAAAGATCAGGGCTCCTTTCAACCTCCTGGTGGGTGAACACAGCTTGGAGAACTTCCTGGGCTGCTCTGGAGACCAGCAGGGTTCATGACACAGCCAGTCATACTCTGGAGACTCTGGCCAACCCGTCTCTGCTATTCTCTATGTAGCCTGTTCCCATCACTGTCCCCTCAAAGTTCTGTTTGCTGTGCATGTGTGTGAATATGTTTATAGTGCCCTTCCCCAGTTTCTGCTCCTTCAAGCTGAGCTGTCAACTTCTGATTATTTGATTTCAAAGCCTGCCTGCTTGATGCAGCCTGCAGGTGAAAGTGGAGATCCAGGCTCGTTCTTAGACCTGCTTTAGTGTTGACACCTGCAGCTTCTGTAACTGCCTCAGCAGACGTGATCTTTTGGCCTATTTCATCTCGTAACATTAAGCTTTGCCTTTGAGTAAGCTCTTTTTCTGTGACCCAGGATATTGGACGGCTGTTGAGTGGCATTTGCTTTACTGCTTCCTTCTTACTTTAATCTTCCCAGTGGTTCATCAGAGTTTAAATGTCAACTGTCTTCTAAATCCAACACAAACATAGGTCCAGCCTCGTAACCCAGATGCATAGCTGTCTCCAGAACTATAACCACACTAAGACTGCCAGTCCCTGTTTTTCTGGTCTAATCCAGAGATGGTTTTTTGGTTAGTTAGTTTGTTTTTTGAGCCCTTGTCTAGATCTGAGTTCATGTAGTAGGGACCTTGGAGTAGGACAGTAGCATGTAGATTGGGGACCATGACTTTCCACTGGCTAGCCAACTTGGTGACCCCATTCCACCTCTCTGGACCTCTCTTTCCGTGTCTCTGTAAAGCAAGAGGGTTGGAGTTCATGCTATGGCTCTTCTTATTTCTGACTCCAGTCATCCAGCTTTCGTGTCTGACCTCACCCCTCCCTCTCTGCCCTCCTCCCCGCAACCAGAACTCACACTTGCACTGGTTTTTGCTGATAAGTAAAAAACGTGTACAAAGCTGTTCATGCAGACTCATCCAGGCCATGCTGTGACACCAGACCATGCAGCCAACAATGGGAGATGTGATTTATGCTAATAGTTGCTGGGATCTGTATAGGGAATTTTCTTTAAGTCAACTGACCTGAATGGAAGTTGGGACTCCAAATCTTAGACGCTTCTCCATGTGCTGGGTCAGGCAGAATTTGTAGAAGATGTGGCTGTTCTTGCTGAAATATTTACATTTTATGTAATGGTAGTTTACCCATATATGCAATATTTTGTAGTTTTTCTTCACATGCTTATTTGATCTTTTCAAAACCCCTCTAATACAACCAAGGCATTTCTGATCATTCCCAAGAAAAGCCCCCTTGGTGTGTCTGTGCCGTGGGTTCCCGGGCCCCACTCAGGGCACTCTGCATAGGCCCTACTGTGATGCCTGTTGTAAAATCACATTAATTAGCACTGTTTGCAAAAGCTGTTCATTTTACATCAGCCATAGGGAAAGTAAATAGCAGTCCATTAGATAAGGTAAATGAGTAAATATAGTCAGATTAGGTTATACAAAATGCTGAGAATCCTCCTCTAAGGATATGGCCTTCCTCTAATTATAGAGGGTTAGGGAAGCTGCCACTGGTACCAGATACTGTGCTGCTGATCTGTGGAGGAAAACAGTGGAGTTCCATGCAGTTTTCCTTTATGTTAGAATTGTAAGTCACCTTGGAAGGCATTTTTGTGGGCTGAATTGTGTCCCCTGAAAATTTTTATGTTAAGGTTCTAAGCCACAGTGCCTCATCTGGAGTTAGGGTCTTTAAGAAAGTAATTAAGCTAATCTGAGGTTGTTAGGGTGGACCCTAATCCATTATGAGGGAAAACTAGTTGGGGACACAGGGAGAAGAGAGCTATCAACAAGCCAAGGAGAGAGGCCTCAGAAGACATCACCACAGCCAACAGCTTGAGTTTGGACTTCTGCACCCAGAATTGTGAGAAAATAAATTCCGGTTGTTTTATGCACTTGTCTGTGGTATCTGTTACGGCAGTCCTAGCAAGCTAGAATAGTCATGTCAGCCTGGTGTCATCTCAGTTTAGAGTCACTTCCCTCCAGTCCTTGGCAAATGGTTTCTACTTAGCCTTTGCTCGGGTGCTGCTAGAGATGTGGAGCTTGCTACCTTGGAAGGCAGGTAAGATCTTGTGTCACTCGGGACTCGTTCGATTGAAGAGGCAGAAAACCTTACCTAAAGTGGCTTAAACAAAGCAGAGAACGTAATTGAAAAGTCCAGCCAGTGGCTCTAGGTTTAGCTTTAACCAGATCTGAAACGATGTGGTGGACAGACCATGTTATCCACTTATGCACATGTGTTGTGGTTCACGTCACAGTCACATCATCATCTGCTCACCATATTAACTTTGAACTTAGAGAGAGGGAGCCCACCTTTTCTTCAGAAGAAAAATCTTCACATCCTTGAATACCCCTTCTGAAACTTTGCTTCTCTGATTCCCTGAGAGGTTTCTCCCAGAACATCTTATCCAGGCCTGTCTACATTTTTCTTTCCTCTTCCTATTCTGGCTCCTTTCTTTTTCTGTTAGTGATTTTTTTTTTTTTGAGACAGGGTCTTACTAATGTCGCCCTCAGTAGAGTACCCTGGTGTCACAACTCACAGAAACCTCAAACTCTTGGGCCTAAGGCTGATTCTTTTGCCTCATCCTTCCAAGTAGCTGGGACTATAGGCACCTGCCACAATGCCTGGCTATTTGTTTTTTCTTTTGTGTTGCAGTTGTCGTTGTTGTCTAGCTGGCCTGGGCCAGGTTTGAACCCACCAGCCTCAGTGCACGTGACTGGTGCTGTAACCACTGTGTTACGGGCACTGAGCCTGTTAGTGATCTCTTAAAAGTGGTGCCCTTAATTGTACCCATGTGGTCTGACCATAGTTAAGAACAGCAGAATTATTATCCTTTTCATTTGGTGATGATACTCCTTTAGCTTGCATTTTGATGAACTTGTTTAATTCCCTAAAATTTGGCTTAGGACTAACTAAAAATCTTAAGGCTTTTTTGAAATTAATTTCTATGCCAACTGTCAGTGATTCTTCTATGGAAATTGTGGTTTTTGTACTGTATGTATACCTGAGGCCATATCCTAGAAAAAATTTAACCAAAATTGTAGTGTGTGTCTGTTTGTGTGTGTGTTCACATTTTACTTTCATCTGAAAAAGCAAATGTAACAATAAAACAGCGTTTTCTGTCTTGGAAATGATTGGATTACATTAATCAAGGTTCTGTTTGTTTTGAACATGCTTATTTTCTATCTAGAGATAGACACAACCTAAGAAAAAGTAGGCAGATAAACTAAAAAAAAAAATGGGGACCAAAGATCCATTCTTGGCACTTCCAGAAAAAGGGAAAAAACAGAAAAATAGCTGAGCAAGGAGGAATAAAAACAGGTTAGCTAGCTTACTTTTAAACCAGCAGCAAAATTACTTGTCTGAGCAGTTCTTGCTTGTACTAGAAGGCTGGCCTGTAAGGGATACAGCTTGCAAACACCCCTGCTGGGTCTGTAAACACTCTGAAGAATAGTGGCCACAGAGGAAGCTGCGTGCAAGGCCTGGGAATGAACATTAACCAGGCCGTCCTCTGCCCAGTCAACAATCAAAGCAAATACTCCTGTGGGGACTTTTATTAGGGCCAAGGCAGAGATCAAGGGAAATGCATTCTGGTGGAGATCAGAAGAAAATTCTTCTACCAATTCTTCAGAGGAGCCTGACGCCATCTCGTCTGCCCCACAGAGGACTAGAGGGTTTAACCTCCCTTAAGGAATCTGTGTGCCTGACCACGGAGAGGAAGCTGCTCCTGCACAAGGCTCAGGTTTCAGATTTCTCAAGGCTGCCCAGACCCTTAAAGTTAATGATTATAGATAGAATAAGAACTAACCATGTTTACTCAGAGACACTGCTGATGTTTTTATTCCCTTCCTCAGCTTACCTGCTCAGCTAAATGAGAAAACAGCCTTCAGTGAAAGCTTGGTGGAACTAACACTCAGGGCCCTTCACTGGCACCCCATAAGCTAGTGGTGGTCCTCTGTGTTCCCACCTTTGAAAACTCTATTCAGCGTGTCCTGTCCACTTTATCTGTCACCACTTTTAACTTTATTTTTCTTTAGTCATAACCACAAGTTCCACACGTCTTTAAGGACCCTGCCCCTGGGGCAGGACCCCAGCAAGGAACCAGCACAGTGACCTCTTACCTTAGCTTATCAGTTATTAGAGAAGAACTATCTGAAGGCAGCAAAATAAAGAATGATTTAATAAATAAATAAATAAATAAATAAATGAATAAATAAATAAATGATTTAAGACCAGCAGAGGCTCAGACTCTGTCTTACCTTTTCTTTTTCTAGGTGAAATAATAGAAGAAATACTGGTAGCTTCACAGAACACACATACACAGCTAAATGAATACTGTTTCTCCCTCATTGACTCTGCTGACATATAGCGTGGTTCTTACACTCTGTTCTACAGAGATGTGTCAATGCCAGCTGTACCTGCTTGTTGGGTTCCAGGGTCTGTTAGTGACTCCCTCATCTATGCGTTGGGAATACCACTGACTCTTTGAGCTCTGTAGTGTGTATACTTCTCTTACTCCTCTGGAGAGAGAGGCTTGTAGTGAGCAGAACCCTGTTATCTGCTTATGCACGTGTGTTGAGATTCCAACACATGTGCTTCAGGATGTCCCAAATGAGCAAACTATAGTCAGCTATTCATTGTGTGATTGCTTCTCCACACAAATAACAGTATTTCTCTTCAACCATGGTTGATTAACATTAGTCAGAAATGTTGCTACATATGGACACTGGGGCTAGACTTGAATCTGCCACCCCCAGTATGTGGGGCTGGTGCCCTACTCCTTGAGGCATAGGTGCTGCCCTGGACACCTATTTTTTTAATCTTCCTATTTCTAAGCCTCTTCTGTAAGTCAATTCATTCTGTCATATACTCATTACTTATTCCTGTGCCATAACCAGATACCTTAAATACACATACATGTATATACACACACATAAAACTGGAATATGTGCATAGTATATATATTTACATCTTGCTCATCACTATATCCCTAGCACTTAGAATAGAGTATGCTCAATAAGTATTTGTTAATTGGTATTTGGTATTATATTTATGTTTTCCCTCTAGATAGCCAATATTTATTTAGTCCCTGTTATGTATCAGCCACTAGAAATAAAACTGTGCCAACATAATATGAAAGTCTTCACCCTCCATGGACAAATTCCAGCTGAAATAAGTGTTAGGAGAGGCATGTGATGCAGTGATCATATACTAAAAAGAATGGGTCTAACATAAGATGGAGCTGAGTGAGATCCGAAAGAACAGGAAATGGGGACACATTTGGGATGGGTGGGGACAGTAGATGGGTGGGGATGATGGCCTGGTAGGTCCATTTGGAATTCATGTAAGTTGAAGAGAGAGAGTAAGACAGGGTGTTGTGCCAGATATGCTACAAGGAAAGATGTTTGAGCATAGAATCTTGTTTACGTCAGCAGTTTAGAGTCAGACGCTCCCACTATGTTACATGTACAGTAGAACCTCCATAGTTGACCACCTCAAGTTGACCTAGTTTTTATAGATCAGACATGTATCACACGTTCATATCAGTTCAGTAGGCATTGCTCCTCCCCTCCAGCTGGCTACTTTTGCTGCCAACATGGCGTGTACCATGATGGTAGCTTAGGCCATCTCCTTGGGGTTACAGTAAAACCATATTCTTCTAGACGGGGCAGAGGAATCTTGCCAGGACATCCACAGTAACATTACGCCTTGGGAGATGGAGGAGAAGGGGGACAGTTGTGAGAAAGCAGGCATTTTCTAGACTGAAATTGAATTCCTTCAAGGTCAAACTATAAAGAGTTGGGATATATATTGTATTTTCCTATCTTCTAGATGAAGAAGACTAGAACATGACTAGAACATCATCATACTGAGGTCATCAGTACAGATCAGTGATTATGCTGGAAATAAGCTTCATTCACGGGAGGAGAGCACTGCTTACATTTAGTGCATACACTGAGCACCAGAATTTTGACTCTAGTCAGCAGCCTGACATCTGTTTGCTCTGGAAAGACATCTGTAACAATGTAGAAGGAGTTTTCTTAGAAATTTATATAGACCATAAAAGGATGATCTGGGACTGACATAACCCAGCCTAAGTGGACCATATACTGTTTATTAGAAAACCTGAGATGAATGAGGCAGACTACAGACTCCAAATATCTGTAACAACCAATTCTTTCTCATTAGGAACTGGTAAAAACTCTAGCTATTAATAGATACCGTGAGGGAAATCACCCAAGTGGTCTATAACTTGTTTGAAATATTGCTTTCTGAATACTGGTTTGTTGTTTGTTAATTTCATCTCCCACCTTGACCTTCAACATCCTTGTATGCATTGAAATATCTTTACATGAAGGCTTGTACCACAACTTGCAGACAGTTTTAGTCTATCAGAAAGTACCTCACTTCTGATTGATTAAAAACAATCTTTATCCAGAATATATATATATATATTTTTTTTTTTTGAGAACTTTTGTTTCTCTACTAGAGGTTTTGCAAAATGCTTGCCGCCAGTTACTCGTTAGTCTGAATACTAGTTCTCCAGCATTGCTGCTCCTTTGTCCCTCAGAGCTGAGCAGTCTAGGATAGTCCTGCTGGGATCTTTGCTGCTCACACTCTGCGTTGTCTCTGGAATAATTTCCAGATTCAATGTGGACTGGAAACGTTCACTGTCCCTTCAAAAATTCTTAGATTTTGACCTTTGTATTTTTCAGTCACCCTCTCTGGCCACAGATGGCTTAAGATTCTGTGGTTGACCCCTTTCTTCCTGTGAAGCTCTTTCTCCCTTCATTGTCCAGCTTTGTGTAACCCAGGTGTTCCTGAACCCTAGAGTTAGCTAAGGGTCTTTCCTTGGTGGTCCCACAACACTTTGTGGATATGTATTACCGTATATACTCAAGTATAAACCGAGTCTTTTCTGCACAAAATTTGTGCCGAAAAATCCGAACTCGGCTTATACTCGGGTCATACAGGTTATTTGATTCGGTGCGCGCGCACCTAATCAAAAGCACGTAGTCTCCAGTCGTCTTTGTGATTTAGCTTGATTACCTGTTAAGCTACAGTTTTCTGCACTTTATTTAAAGTTTTAAAGTTGTTGTTGCTAGTTTACAATTTTTCTTTAGCAATAAATATTGAAAAGGCATTTAACCTACTGATTCCTTAATTATTGTAATTGTTTTGGGTATATATTTTTATTTTTGAAATTTACCAGTGGCTGCTGCATTTTCCACCTCAGCTTATACTCGAGTCACTAAGTTTTCCCAGTTTTTAGGGTAAAATTAGGGGGGTCGGCTTATACTCGGGTCGGCTTATACT
>CAUYPK010138802.1:0-10526 GCA_963574355.1 Loris lydekkerianus
AGAATGTAAATGTCTTAGCACAATAACTAAAAAAAGCCAGGAAGGCTATGTCAACCAGTGTGATGAAAATGTGTCAAATGGTTTATGAAGCTAGTGTATGATGCCCCATGATCATATCAATGTACACAGCTATGATTTAATAAAAAATTAAAAAAATAAATAAATAAAATAAAAGCGAATGACAACCTACAAAAAAAAAAAAAAGAACATACATGGGGGGAAAGACTATCTAATAGTCAATAAATGGTGCTGGGAGAATTGGATATCCACATGTAAAAGACTGAAACTGGACCCACACCTTTCTCCACTCACAAAAATTGATTCAAGATGGATCAAGGAGTTAAATGTAAGGCATGAAACAATAAAAATCCTCAAAGAAAGCATAGGAAAAATACTAGAAGATATCAGCCTGGGGAAAGACTTTATGAAGAAGACCACCATGAAAATTGCAACAACAACTAAAATAAACAAATGGGACTTAATGAAACTGTAAAGCTTCTGTACAGCTAAGACAACAACCAAAGCAATAGACAACCTACACAATGGGAAAGGATTTTTACATATTTTGAATCAGACAAAAAAATTGATATCTAGGATCTATAGAGAACTAAAATTAATCCACATGAAAAGAGCTAACAATCCCATATATCAATGTCAAGACTAATGAATAGAACCTTCTCTAAAGTAGACAGATGAATGGTTAACAAACATATGAAAAAGTGCTCATCATCCCTAATTATTAGAGAAATGCAAATCAAAACCACCCTGAGATACCATCTAACCCCAGTGAGAATGGCCCACATCACAAAATCTCAAAACTGCAGATGCTGGCATGGATGTGGAGAGAAGGAACACTTTTACACTGCTGATGGGACTGCAAACTAATACAACCTTTTTGGAAGGATGTATGGAGAAACCTCAAAGAATTCAAGCTACACCTTCCATATGATCCTGCAATCCCATTACTGGGCATCTACCCAGAAGGAAAAAAAAAAAAAAAAAACCTTTTATCATAAGGACACTTGCACTAGATTGTTTATCGCAGCTCAATTTACAATTCCCAAAATGTGGATACAGCCTAAATGCCCACCAACCCAGGAATGGATTAACAAGGTGTGGTATAAGTGGTATATGTATACCATGAAACACTATTTAGTCATTAAAACAAAATACAGACTTTACATTCTTTGTATTAACCTGGAAGTTGAACACATTATTCTAAGTAAAGCATCACAAGAATGGAGAAGCAAGAATCCTATGTATTCAGTTTTGGTATGAGGACAATTAATGATAATGACACGGTGGGGGTAGGGAAGGGAAGGGCAGAGTGAGAAAGAAGGAAGGGGAAAGGAAGAGCAGAGGTAGGGAAGGAAGGAGGAGGCTGGGGTCTCGGTGTGGGACACACATTGTCGGGGCAAGACACAATTGTAAAAGGGACCTTACCTAACAAATGCAGTCAGTGTAACCTTATTTCTTGAACCCTCACTGAATCCCCATGAATAAGAAAAAAAAAAAAAAGAAGAGCATAGTGGAGTACCTACAGATATGAACAAAAAATTACAAACACCAATGCATCTGCTACTAAAATTACAAGACAGAAAGGAAAAAGGGAACAGGAAGGTAGAAAGGGAGGGAGAAAATAAATAGAGAGAGGAAGGAAAGGTAGAAGGAAACGGATACATAGATCAGTATTTACTGGGCATCTAGAAAAATATATTTGTCATTTAATAATTCATTGACTTTAGTGATTTGTTAACCTAATGTACCTTACACCCCTACCTGAGCAACTTGCTCTGCCTGTGCCTGTGTAAGGTGGGCTTCCAAAGAGATCATTTTTTCTTTCTTCTCCAGGAGTTTAATTTTTATTTCCATCTCTTCCTCTGTAGAAACTTTCATGAAGAAAATGCAGGAGTTAAAGTCATTTCTTTACAAGAATTACATTAATATGTATTTGAGCTTTTGCTCTATTTTACCCTTTGTAGTCATTTAATTATAGTTGTTTGTTTTTGTTTTTGTTTTTGAGACAGAGTCTCACTACGTTGCCCTCGGTAGAGTGTTATGGCATCACAGCTCACAGCAACCTCAAACTCTTGGGCTTAAGAAAATGATTTTCTTGCCTCAGCCTCCCAAGTAGCTGGGACTACAGGCATCCACCCCAACACCTGGCTATCTTTTGTTGTGGTTGTCATTGGTGTTTAGCTGGCCCGGGCTTGGATTGAACCCACCAGCCCTGGTGTATGTGGCTGGCACTGTAACCACAGTGCTATGGGCGCTGAACCAATTATTTTTTTCTTTTCTTTTTTTTTTTTTTTTTTTTTTCGGTAGTCTGAAGAGGTCACCTGGATAGAGTGCCATGGGAGCATCATAACTCACAGTGACCTCCAACTTTGGGCTGAAGTGAGTACGTAGCCTCAGTTTTCAAACTTTTAGTAGACACAGGGTCTCACTCTTGCTTAGGCTGATCTTGAACACTTTAATTCAAGCAATCCACCCTTTTCAGCCTCCCAGAGTGCTACGATTACAAGTACAAGTCACTGCAAGGTGCAACGAATTATAGTTTTATTCAGTTGGGAAAAATAAGAAAAAACCCTGACCTAACCAAGAATGAGGAATCTTTGGCTCTTCTAGTTACAGTATAGACAAGCAGCTCCCATTAGAACCACCCTCTGACAGACAAAAGCTACTAATTCTGGATAATACAGGAAAAAAGGTATGTGAAAAGACTGGGGCTCAGCTTCTGTAGCATGGTTGTTATGGGGCAGCCACATACACTGAAGCTGGTGGGTTCAAACCTGGCCTGGGCCTGTCCTTGCTAAAGAACAAAGAAAACTGAAACTAAACAAACAAAAATATAGCTGGGCGTTGTGGTGGGCGCCTGTAGTTCCAGCTACTTGGGAGGCTGAGGCAAGAGGATCTCTTAAGCCCAAGACATTGAGGTTGCTGTGAGCCATGGCACTCTACCAAGGGTGACATAGTGACGCTCTGTTTCAAAAAAAAAAAAAAAAAAAAAAGAGAGAAAAGATTGGAGTGCAACCCAAATCAGGATAATCCTGGGAAGTAACTCCTGGGAAAAATGGTGCTGAGTTTCCCATTTTGATGGCTTTTTGTCTGAGGGGGAAACCAATTAGGGCCATGCAGGACTAAGCCTTTATTGAAAAACCACAAAGTATCGAAGCATCAAGTCTAGAGTTCAGGAAACCACAGCTGCTAAGTGAGAAGGAAAACATCTGAAAAAAGCAGGTGAGGGGAAAACCACATCTCTCAGTTACATATCTCAGTGGTTATATATAACCACTTTTTTTTTGTTTTTTTTTTTTTTTTTTGCAGGTTTTGGCTGGGGCCTGGGTTGAAACCGCAACCTCCAGTATGTGGGGCTGGTATCCTACTCCTTGAGCCACAGGCGCCACCCATAGTAATCTCTTCTTATAAAAAGTCCTTAGACTAGAGGTTCTTAGCTGAGATTCTATGGAAATTTACTTACCAAATAACATTGTCCTGGTTAGAGGAAATGCAAAGAATAATATGGCCTATTAGTTGACACAATAGTCAAACATATGGGGATCATTATAATTTCTTCAATTACATTTTACACAGAATACCTAGATTTATGTTGGATACATCATAGATAAAGTGATGCTAAACTAATTCCTGGAATTTAGAAATCATTAATTTAACAGAGGAAGGAAATGAGCTATAAGATACATATTTGCTTAAGTTCTCAGAGCTATAAATTAAAAAGAACAGCATAAAAAGGATAATTTAAAACTCTACTAAGATAATGATGAGGAAGTTGTAAGGTATAAAGCAACACAGGGAGAGAGGTTGGTGCTGGCACAACAGGGGAAGAGAATTGTCAGGGACAAAACCAAAAAGGAAGGAATGAAGAATCAAGATGAAGAAATTATTGGAGAAAGCTTTCCAAATATGCTTTGTGAAGTTCAATAAAGTTATCACCTAAGAAAAAAGTAATGATCTTGGAACATTAGCTTTGAAAAAAACAAAAAACGAACACTAACAACAACAAAATAACCAGGGTAGTGGAAAGCTAGCTTGTGACCCTAAGACTTGTGCCTACTTAAATGTTTAAAACCTATTTCCCCAAAACTAAGCAATTTGAGACTAAGAATACTAGTAGGTCAAAGGGTAAACTGAGAAAATATAAAGATCTCTTATGCAGGATGAAATCTGGGCTCACTCTGTAACTACAGTGTGCACAGGTGATATGCCTGCCTCCGTATACCAAACTCTCCACAAGACCAAAAAGTCTCTGGTTCTCTAAATAGGTGGCTAAATTTGAGTATGTGGGCTTTAACCATAGTGGAAACATAAGGAAAATAAGTATTGGGACAATGCTGTTTTCCTCAATAAGAAATACTTTCCTTACTCTCCTTTGTGTCTCTAACCTTAAACTGTTTTATTGGCAGCGGTCATGAACCTAGAGAGCCTCCCCGACAGGGAGACCAAGGTAATCTAGCTCATTCACATAAGAACCCATGAAACTTTAATCTGCACTATGTGAATATTCTGTACAAGGCAATTAATATTCTGTGTAAGGCAATTAATTGAAGGATTTCAGAGCTAGACTAAAGGGTTTTAGAGTTCATGTAATCTTATTACCAACGATTAAGCTCCCCCACAAGACAGGTATCTCTCCTCTCTAAATGTCTCCTGTCAGTACTTATCCCCTCTTGTTAATTTTTTCTGATTCTCTTAAAATCTGCATCACAGGGAGACATTTCACGTCCATGCTTTCTGTAGCATTTTCCTTCTCTCTGTGTGTAGAGCTGCAGTCCAGCTGGACAGCATTCACTCCTGTATAATTTTACATCTCAAATATTTATGATTAATGGAGATCCACTGTCCTATTCTGCTATACTGGGAGGCATTTTTGACTGAGAAAATATATAGTCTATCTGGTCAGTCACCAAACCTGGAAGAGTTCTGGCTTGTGCCTTCAGTTCTTCTATGTGTTTATTCAATGGAGTTACTTCAGCCTTCACATGCGAGCCTAGGTTTTTCATTTTGTTCTCAGAAGGGTTTCTTTCTTCCTACAATGGATGGTCAATATATAAATGTTTATACATCACTTACCTGGCATATAACTATATTTATGTTCAGTACACATAATGATATAGTATTAGAAAAATAGGAACCAGAATCTCTAATATTCTAAGTGAAGAGAAAAATCTAAGTGAACAGTACATCTGTCCTTTATCAAATGCTGTGCAACAACAAAAAACAATAGTACCTGTAACACCCGATCTATTAGCTGCAGTCGCACATCCTTCTGTCTGATAATAAATTTAACCCACCATCATCTCCTCTGCACATGCCAGCTGTTTCAGAACATCCTCTTGTGTTCTATTCTTAAATTCCATGCCTGATTCCTGGGCAGAGTACTAGTATTTACAAAGAAAGTGGCTGGCATACTACGGAAAAGTTATCAGATTCCAACCAAGAGTTCCTTTATTCTAACCTCATCCTTTGTTTTGCCCAACTCATATTCATGTTAACTTAAGGATCTTTCAAACTCTGATACAATAATAATAATCACAGGCAATATATGTATTAAGTATTTTATAACTGCTAAGCATTTTACAAACATTATCACACTTAAAATACTATCCTAATTTTACCAACAAGAAAATTAAGTGGAAGCACAGATCACAAAACTTTAAGAAAAAGTAGTTCCCAATATTAAATTAAGAAAGTAGCCAGAAACCCCAGACAGAGATTTATCTCAGGGGAAGAACTTTCACAGAGATGACCCGTGAAAGTCATGCTGAGTGGAAGTGTGAGATTGGACCTGCTACAGAGAGGCCCCGTTAGGCTGATACAGTGTTCCCCCACTTGGGCCCAGATAGAAACCCCCATTTTCTATGCCTGAGTGAGTTCAGAAATCAAGACCCCTTTCTGTAGACACAAACAGACCACCTTTCAAGCAAGATCATGAAAAAAATGTTGCCTGAAAGGATCTGGGTGGTTCTTCCCTGAGTTGGGAGCAAACAACTGTCCTGAGCCAAAAACTGCAAGGACCCAATTCCTGTGCTAAGTTTCAAATCATTTTCTACCCACAGACTTCTGACAAATTGTGTCATATTTCCTCAGAACCCCCCTGTCTGCAGCATAGAAAAGGCGGCTTTTAAGCCCCTTACGGTGAAAACTCAGAGGGCTTCACACTTTGATTCCTCCCTTCTGCTGTTGGGGGTTCTGTTCCCCCTCTTCTGGTTTATCAATCTTTCAATCATTCCATCAATATGCTCTATCCTGCACTCTATCCTATTTTTTCTATCTTGTTTATAGAGACTGAAAAGTCATGCTCCTGTTAGCCATTACACATGAATAGCCTTTATTCCTACCTTGTAGTCAGAAATAAAAGGTTACTGGGGGATGGGCCTTTGAACTCTCCTTGGCTCCTGCAAAGGGTGCACTCTCTGCAAGGGGAACACAGCAGAGGAGCACCAGGGTATGAGGGAACGTTGGAACACTCCGAAACCTATTCTGTTTCTGGCATCTTTCTCTATTGAGAGTCAAAGACTGAGCAGAAGCATTAGTCTGAGGTCCTGGGGTCCCCAGCAATAGTTTTGACCCCATAGCACTGATGAGCCTTCTGGAAAAACTCTGAGGGCCACTCTCCCAGCTTTTGTACTATAGACTCACGTCTCCTGCATCCAAAGTCTTTATTGTTCCTCATCTCCACAGTCTGTCTAGCAAGGACTTCATTTTGCTATGGTTTTTTTGCTCCAAAGATCTTATTTTTTTCCTATTTCTCTCCTTTTATCTTTTTTTAATTAGTGTAGCTGAAAATACATTGAGAGTATAAAGAACCAGGTTACACTGATTGTATTTGTTAGATAAAGACCCTCTTATAATTCTGTCCAACCCCCAAAAGGTGTACCAGATACCGGACTCCCTATCCCCTGCCTCCTTCCCTCTTTCTTCTGTCCCATCCCCCACCCTGCACCGTGTACTAGGTCATTAATTGTCCCCATATCAGAATTGAGTACATAGGATTATTGCTTCTCCACTTGTCTGATGGTTTACTAAGAATAATTTGTTCCATTTCCACCCAGGTAAATACATAAGATGTAAAGTCTCTATCTTTTTTAGTGGCTGATTAGTATTCTATGGTACACATATACCACAGCTTGTTAATCCATTCCTGTGTTGGTGGGCATTTAGACTGTTTCCACATTTTGGCAATTGTAAATTGAGCTGTGATAAACAATCTAGTGCGTGTATCCTTATGGTAAAAGAATTTTTTTTTCTTCTGTGTAGATGACCAGTAATGGGATTGCAGGGTCAAATGAGAGGTCTAGTTGAATTCTTTGAGGGTTTTCCATATTTCCTTCCAAAAAGGTTGTACTAGTTTACAGTCCCACCAGGAATTTTAAAGTGATTCTTTGTCTCCACATCCATGCCAGCATCTGCAGTTTTGAGATTTTGTGATGTGGCCCATTCTCACTGGGGTTAGATGATATCTCAGGATGGTTTTGATTTACATTTCTCTAATAATTAGGGAAGATGAGCATTTTTGTGTGTTTGTTAGCCATTGATCTGTCTTCTTTAGAGAAGGTTCTATTCATCTCTTGCCCCATGACATAAATTCTTGGCCTTTTTAATGTTGTTTGAGTTCTCTGTAGATCCTAGTTATCAAGCTTTTGTCTGATTCAAAATATGCAACTATCCTTTCTCATTGCATAGGTTGTGTATTTGCTTTGGTTGTTGTCTCCTTAGCTGTACAGAAGCTTTTAAGTTTAATTAAGTCCCATTTGTTTATTTTTGTTATTGTTTCAATTGCCATGAAAGTCTTCCTCATAAAGTCTTTCCCCAGGCCAATAGCTTCATGTGTTTTCTCCATACTTTCTTTGAGGATTTTTATTGTTTCATGCCTTAGATTTATGTCTTTTATCCATCTTGAATCAATTTTTGTGAGAGCAGAAAGGTGCAGGTCCATTTTCAGTCTTTTACATGTGGATATCCAGTTCTCTCAGCACCATTTATGAATAGGAATTGTTTCCCCCAGTGTATGTTCTTGTTTGTTTTATCAAGGATTAGGTGACTGTAAGATGTTAGTTTCATCTCCTCATTTACTATTCAGTTCTAGACGTCTATGTCTCTATTTTTGTGCCAATACCATGCTATTTTCATCACTATGGCTTTGTAGTACAGCCTAAAGTCTGGTAGACTGATGCCCTCAGCTTTGTTTTTATTACTAAGAACTTCCCTAGCTATATGGTGTTTCTTTTGGTTGCACACAAAATGAAGAATCATTTTTTCCAAGTCTTGAGAGTATGATGCTGGTATTTTAATACTGATGGCATTGAATCTGAAGATTGCTTTGGGGAGTATAGACATTTTAATAATGTTGATTCTTCCCACTCATGACCATTGTATGTTCTTCCGTTTGTTAATATCTTCTGCTATTTCCTTTCTGAGGATTTCATAATTTTCTTTATAGAGGTCGTTCACCTTCTTTGTTAGGTATATTCCTAGGTATTTCATTTTCTTTGAAACTACAGAGAAAGCAATTGTGTCTTTTTTTTTTTTTTTTTTGAACCAGAGTCTCCTTTTGTCACCCTTGGTAGAGTGCTATGGCACCACAGCTCACAGCAACCTCCAACTCCTGGGCCTAGGCGATTATCCTGCCTCAGCCTCCCGAGGGGCAAGAATTGTGTCCTTGATTACCTTCTCATCTTGGTTGTTATTGGCATATAGAAAGGCTACCAATTTGTGGACATTGATTTTATATCCTGAGTCATTACTGTATTTTTTTGATTACTTCTAAGAGTGGTGATCTTGTGCTTGACTCTTTGGAGTTCTCTAAGTGTAAGATCATATCATCAGCAAAGAGGGAAAGTTTCACTTCCTCTGCTCCCATTTAGATGCCCTTTATTTCTCCTCTTGCCTGATCGTATTGGGTAGAACTTCCAGCACCATGTTGAATAATAGTGTTGATAGAGGAAAACCATGTCTTGTTCCAGTTCTTAGGGGAAAGGTTTCAGTTTTACTCCATTCAGTATAATATTAGCTGTTGATTTCTCATAGATGGCTTCGATCAGTTTATGAAATGTGCCACCAATGCCTATTTTCCTCAGCATTGTAATCAGGAAAGCAGGTCTCAAAAGACCAGAGTCCAGGTAAATTTAAAACAATCTCAAACTTCAAATAATTGTTAGTATGTTATTTCCATTTCTGAAAAACACATATTTACTTTGTATATGTGTGTGTGTGTGTGTGTGTGTGTGTGTGTGTATACATACACATACACATCCATATCCATGTATAAGTAAGATTTATAAAAGGATATAATTCATTTTCAGGGCTAAATACAAATATCCTCCAGGCAGAACTGCCTCCCAGAGCAGGCTGAGCCCTGCATGAAAGGAACTACAGCCTCTGTTAGGTAAAGTCCAAGTAGCAGTGTAGCCCTTCTGCCAGTAGGTGTACCATACACCACCACATTTTGCCCATCATTTTGGAGCTTAACTGCCACCTCCTGCAAGAAGCCTTCTGGGATTGCCAATCCCCTCAGCAGAGGCTAGCAGGAATTTAACCCTCCTCAGAAAAGCCACAGCCTATGCTGTAAGACCCCAAAGCATTCATCTGTCTAGTTACTAAATTATTCCTGTGCATGTTTTTATACAGATATCATGACGTATATTGAAAATGCCTGAGGCCAGGAGTGGTGGCTCACACCTGTAATCCTATCACATGGGAGGCCAAGGCAGGTGCATTGCCTGAGCTCACGTGTTTGAGACCAGCCTGAGCCACAGCAAGAGAATGGCTTGAGCCCAGGAGTTGGAGGTTGCTGGGAGCTATGATGCCATGGCACTATGCCCATTGTTACAAATTGAGAATTTGTCTAAAAAAAAAAAAAAAAAAGAAAAAGAAAAAACAGATTTATAAATAAACACATGGTAAGATTAAGACTATTATCATGGCTATTTACCTAGATGGGACATAATAACCATTGAAAACCACCAAGAAAAAAAATATACAAGATAACACATAGGCCAGGCACAGTGGCTTACGCCTGTAATCTCAGCACTTTGGGAGACCGAGGTGGGTCAATCGCCTGAGCTCACAGGTTCAAGACCAGCCTTAGCTAAAGCAAGATGCCATCTCTAGAAATAGCAGGTTGTGTGGCCAGAGCCTGTGGTCCTCAGTACTCCAGAGGCTGAGGCAAGCGAATTACTTGAGCCCGAGAGTTAGAGGTTGCTGTAAGCTTTGACACCAGGGTACTCTGCTGGGGGTGACAAAGCGAGACTCTATCTCAAAACAAACGAACAACAATAACAACAAAAAAAAATCTCATAAATAAATTTTGCGTAATATTCTTAGGAAAAAACCAGTTATAATTAATAGTAGACATAGCAGGGATTAAAGATGGCGGCTGAGTAACAGCTTCCCTGTAACTGGGCCTGGCGAATCTGGGGAGACAAGACTCCAGACATCTCTGGCCGGTGGGACCTGCCTACAATCATCCCCTTGAGGACACAGAGAGCCAGCAAGAGACTTCTGGA
>CAUYPK010138805.1:0-22406 GCA_963574355.1 Loris lydekkerianus
TGTACTTATGGCTGCCGAGGGGATTAGGTCAATCAAACACACGGAACCATTTTCCAGTTTTCCACTCTTTTTGTCCTCCTTTTGAGGTCCAGAAGTCCCTTGCTGACTCCCTGTATCCTCAAAGGGATGATTATAGGCAGACCCTACCAGCCAGAGATGCCTGGAGTCTTATCTCTGCAGACTTGCTATGCCCCGTTGCAGGGAAGCTGTTACTTGGCTGCCATCTTGCTCCACCTCCTCCAACATTCTTCTTTTTTTTAAGTTAGTGTGCATAAATTAGATCCCAGATTCACATATTATATTTGGTTGTTATGTCTCCAATTTCTTTAATACGTGTTTATTTTTTCCTCTGTTTATTTTTCTTGTAATTTATTTATTGAAAAAAATTCTTATGAAGTATCTCCCTTTGCGGATTTTGCTGATTTGTATTCCTGTTATGTCATTTATTATTTCTCAGTTCCTTGCATTTCAGTAAATTTATCAGATTCAGGTCTGATTTTTTTCCTTTTTACAAAAATATTTCATAGGTGGTCTTATGTACATCATTTTCCCGTTGTTTTACAATATTGCTTCACATCAGGAGGAACAAAATTCTTCCTATTGTATCACATCATTGGAAGGACAGAATGCCAAGCAAGAGGTCTCCCTTTTTGTGATGTTAAGATTGATCAGGTTTTGTTAGGTAATGTCAGCCATGTCTTTCTCTTGGAAGGTTCCTTATCAGCTTTCCACCTACCAGTTTTAGTAGCTGTTCATGACCATCACCTAAACTGATTGTTTCATTAGAAATTGCAGACAGTCCAATTCTATAATTTTTTCTTCATTTATTAACTGGATTTTTTTTTAATTAAAAAATGGCTTTCCTTTACCAACTATTTGGTTGCCTTGAAGTACTCTTTCTACAGGAAAGGCATATAAATGCTTGATTCTTTCCTTTGCCGATTTTCAGCATAATAACCTTATTGTTCCTTCACCTGGCAAAGCTGACAAATGAACTTTAAATCATTATTATTAGCAGATTATTTTAAACATATCCAATATATTAATTTTTCAAGTCTACTGCTGTTATTATTCTTTTCTAGGCTCAAATCATCTTGATTTTGGACAGTGAGAACACCTTCACATTGGCTCCTGTTGTCCCTTTCAGGACTTTCTGGTGCCGCGCCATGCTCCACATTTTTCCTTTACATTTTTTGCCCTAGATCTGGCACCAAGCTTTTCTCCAAGGTTCCCTTGGATGGAGAATGGTATCCCTGGTCTAGTTGCTGGGTTGAACATTTTTTCTAGACCTTTTCATTGGCCAAAGCTGTAGAAATAGTTCAGGAGTTCACACTAATAATTCTAATACAAATTTGGGTTATAGGATTTTTACTTATTTGATTTATATTTGTATATTTTTCCTCTTTTACTGAAAACCTTGCTTTCTAAATGAAAAAATATTAATATGATTTTTTATTTGCTTTATATTTTAACATTATCAGAATAACAATATATTAAAACTAACATTCTGATTACCGAGAAAACTTTTTTACATTTCTTTTGTTGTTAGAATATATCCCAAAAGGCATATATAGAAAAATTACTGGGGATTTTTTTTTTGGGGGGGGGTGGTTAATATGAGTATACATACAATTAGTTTATATTATTTGTGTTTGTAACGTGAAGTCCAAAGTCTAAGTTGTAGTTGAGTCCTTCACTCATGACGTGTGCCATATGCCCTTACATTGCACCCAATAGATGGAAAATTTCTGAGCCCCCTCCCCCTTCTTGAATTTAATTGTGCTTTTCTCTCATCTGGCACTATAGTTCTTGATCTATTTTCATATTAGTACTGAGTACATGGATGTTTGCTTTTCCATTCTTGACATACTTTATTTAGGAGAATGTTCTCCAAATCCATCCAGCTTAATACAAAAGATGTAACATCTCCATCTTTTTATGACTGAATAGTATTCCATGGTATACACATACCACAGACTATTAATCCATCCATAGTTTGATGGGCACTTGAGTTGTTTCCATATTTTGGCTGTTTTAAAGTCTCCTTGAAATAATTCTTCTTTGGGTGGTTACATCACCAACTCAAAAAATACATTTATTATTTTCATTCTATTTTCTTATTTTCATAATTGATTTTTAAGTTTTGATTTTTTACCATAATGTACATATGTTTCCAGAGCAAAATCGGAAATATTTTAAAATCTAACTTTCATATTCATCCCTTTACCCAGTTCCCATTATGACCTAAAGGTAACTATTGTTTTCAGTTGGGGTTTATCTGGGCATTTTTAAATTATTTATTTATTTATTTATTTATTTTAAGCAACCAGCTGTTTTGTGTTTGCAGTTGTCATTGTTTTGTAGCTGGTCTGTGCTGGGTTTGAACCCTCCACCCTCAGCGTATATGGCTGGTGCCATAACCACTGTGCTACGGAAGCCAAGCCTATCTTGGCATTTTTAAAATAAGCAAGTGTGTGTGTGTTGTGTGTGTCTATTTGTAGTATCCCTCTTTCTTATCTATAAGATGGCATAGGACACACATACTATACAAATTCCTTTTTTTCACTTAACGATACGTCCTCATGATCACAGCTGCTTACTTCTCATTTTGTTGGTGTAACCTTAGTTTATTCACACTGTCCTCAATGGAAGGGTGTTTGGATTCTTCCTAGCCTTTTGCTATTACAGGACTTTGGCAATGAATGAGCTTCTTCACCAATTACAATGTATTTGAATAATTTTTTGAAAAGACAGTTGGATTATTTCATATCTTTCCTTCTATAAGCTAAAGTGTGAGAAGCATCCATGCACATGAGACTTACTAGATTGAAATGTTCCTGAGAGTAAAGCATTGTGGTTTTGCTAAATACATAACACAAAGCTCATCACTTTGAAGGCATTCTGGGCTCATTAATTAAATAAACTAAACTGGTGTTAAAAGAGACACAGAGATGATACATTCATACTTTTGGAAAACATATACACATATGTATTACTTGCTAATCTTTAAGGCCAACCAGGTAAAGGTGGTTTTCTACCAATTAGATTTTTGTCCATGTTTTATTTATAGGAATGTTTCTTTCAAACAAGTTATTCTCAAATTAGTGCTGAAAAGTCAAAGAAAGGGGATAAGAGAAAAAATAGCAGTATTTGTGGAGAAGCTGTCATACTCACAGTAGTCAAACAGACCACAAACATTAGTTGGAAACCTACTATGTGGCAAGCTGCTGACCCCAGGCTGAGAATAGTGTTGACTAAGCCACCTAGCATCCTGTGTCATGGAGCTCATTGTGTGCTGGGCAGTCATGAGTGGGAAGACATGGATAATGGACATATAGAAAAGCACGTATTTTTGGTAATTGATAATAGTTGGAGAGAACTCCCTGGGAAAGGGAATGGGGTGAGATTCCTATTTCCATCAGCCTGGTCCAGGCCCTTATTATTTTCTGTCATGGTTATAATTTGTCTAATTTTTTTTTCACTTGCTTTGTCATGTCAAACATGTTCTTATTAGTCTTGCTAAGGCAACAGGTATTGCAGCATCAGTGATCAAAACCTAAACTTCACAATCTGTGCCATGAACCCCCATTGCTTGGTCAGTACCTGCCTTTTATTCCTCCACAAAGGCTTTCTGCTTTGTTCATTAGCTCATACAGTCATCAAGTATTTATGGGGGTAGTTACCCTGTAGCAGGATCTATGCTATGGCTGGATGTGCAACTATGAATAAGATACCCCACTTGTCATTACAGAGCACGTATTCTACTGGAGCTAGACAAGTGAACAGATAAGATGCATTGGAATGAGCTGGACCATGGGGAAGGATGTGGAGAGTTAGGGGAACTCAAAGCAGTAGCAGCTCACCTAGCCTTGGAAGCCCCAAGAAAGCTTCCTTGAGAAGATGGCACCTCACCTGGGCCCTGTAAGGCAAGTAGACAGCTCTGCTCATTGGCCTTACATGTGAGGAACACTCTTCAAGGCCCAGCTCAAGCCGCAGGTTGTCATGTGCTCCCTTAACACCCAGTTAGTACCCACTGCTCTCCTCTCCCTGCTTTGAGCTGCTATTCATTCATTCAACAAATATTTACTGTGTCCTATTATGAACCAGGAACTGTCTAAGTCCTAAGATACAGCAATGAATGATTAAATATCCACTCTGTGGAACTTGCATTCAAATAGAGGCAGAAAATATCAAACAAACAAAAAGTCTATAATGCATCAGGTGGTGGTAGCTCCTGTGAAGGAAAATAAACAGGGTGAGAGAAACCAGTGGAATGTGCTGTTTTAGATGGGGGTGGGTGGGGGTGAGGAGCGTCTCCCCGGCTAAGGTGATGTTTGAGCAGAGAGTCTCAAAGTGTTGAGAACTGAGGAAAGAAGCTGCCAGGCTACGTGAACATCCAGTTAAGGGTCATGAGACCAGGAAAATGGTTGGAGTTGGAGGGCTAGTCCTGACTCAGTGTTATTCTTTTGACTTCTCCTTGGATATTGCCTTGATTCACAGCTGTTCCTCCCAAACAGCTCCTCAGTGGTTGGGGTTTTGGCTTACTGAGGTCATATACTGTAACTTGAGGCTCTCCTCATCCCCAATTCCCCTGCACTAAATCCAGTGTCATTCTGAGGCTATCAAGAGGTGTCTGTTGATTGAATGTGAAGCAGGATATATTCAAGCTCTTGATGAATTACATATGCTGTGAGACACTAGTCCTTTCCTTTACTTGCCTGATATGAAAAGAGAACATTCCATAACCACCAAAAGAAAAGTGTGGTGGGAAGGGCACGTGCAGGAACAGAAAATATTGGCAAGGAACTCATTTCAGGGGCCTCTGAGTCTGCTTCTAGGGCAAGAGCTGGAAGACTTCTGGCAGCGTCTCTGCAGGTTTTAATGTAGTAGGGTGGACTAGGAACATGATTGGATGAATGACTCCAAAAAAGTGATTTAGTGAATTGTAGTCTGTGGGTTGATTAAGTATTGATCAGCGACCCAGGCCAGGTCTGAAATAGCCTCAGAACTACCTTGGGAATAAGCCATAAAGCAAAAGAATTGCTCACTGATGTAACTGGCAATCTCATTTGGGAATGCTGTGAAATCCTTAGGAATAAGAAGTTTAGAAAGTTTGAAGATTCACTTAAATGTTTAACTCTTTAAGTATTAGTGTTCCAAGTATCACTAAGGCAAATAAGACATTAATTGCGGAACTGATGGCTGTGAAAGCAGAGAATCCATTCTTATTTGAGATTCAGAAAGTGCCTGAATCAGATGTCCATAAGGACAGGTTTAGCATGCAAATTCTTTAGGTGCCAAGTTTTAGTAAATGTCACCTTGTAGATCAGAAGTGTGGTCTGTGGATCCCTGGGGATCCCGTAATATGAAAACTGTCTTCACAATGATGCCAAGATGTTTACTGTTTACTGTGTTGACAGCTGCACTGATGGTACAAAGCAACAGTGGGTCTGCTGGTGTCTTAGCCGGTGCTAGATATTGTCTTCACTGTCAGGTACTCAATGTTAAAAAGATGCCCATCTTACTTAATAATGTCCTCAATAAACAGTGAATATTTATTAAATCTCGACTCTTGAATACTCATCTTTTTAACATTCTGTACCAAATAAGCACTTTTACACACTAAAGTATAATGGTTGTCGACAAGAAAAGCCATGGTTTGAGATGAAAAATGAGCATTTTTACTTAAAGGAATAGCTCCAAAAGGTGTTTTGGGAAGGTCTTTATCTGGCACAAGTAATCAATGTAGCCTGGTTCTGTGTACCCTCAGTGAATCCCCCACAATAAATTAAAATAAATAAATAAATAAAGGAATAGCTCCAAACTGTCATTTTATAAGCAAATGGAGTGAGTTTATCACTTCAAAGAAAATGATTATTTGTTGCCAATGATAAAAATTCAAGCTTTCAAAGGGAGACTTGAATTTTGAAAATGTTATATCTTCCACTGTCAGCTCAAAGCTTCCCAAAACTTAAAAGGAATTTCATTACAAAATATTTATTATGTGGATATTAACAAATGTGGTATTTTGATATTGTTTGATAAAAATGTGTCAACGTTCAGAAGATCTGTATAACTTAGTGGATCAATACTTTTCAAATGACCAATATGCATCATATTATAAAATCATATATGGGTAAAAGATCCATTCAAGATATAACAGACTGGTGGATCTTAATATAATAAATATAAAAAGATTGTTAATGTAGTTTCATATTCCACATTACAATAACCATTAAAAAGACCAGCACTTGGGTGGCGCCCATAGCACAGTGATTACAGTGCTGCTGGCCACATGCACCAAGGCTGGCAGGTTCGAACCCAGCCCAGACCAGCTAAACAGCAATGACAACTGCAACAACAAAAAAAAATCTGGGCATTGTGGTGGGTGCTGTATTCCCAGATACATGGGAGCCTCAGGGAAGAGGATTGCATAAGCCCAAGAGTTTGAGGTTACTGTGAGCTGTGACGTTACAGCGCTCTACCGTTTAGATACAGTGTCAAGAAAAAATATCTACAATTCTCTATAAGCCGATTAAAATATTCTTTTTTCAACTACATATCTGTGTCAGACCAGATGGTCTTTTGATCTTCATCATACACTTCAAACCAAACAGCACATTGCAGCAGATGGAATGTAGAAGCAGCTATGTGAAACCACTGTCTTGGAATAATCTACACATGGAAGAAATCTGCAAAAATGTAAAAACCTTATACTGGTTTTTTTCCTGAAATTTTTATTTTGGAAAATATGGCTATTTTATTTAAAATGGGTTATAAATTTTATTAACATGTAATAGGCTTGTCACTATTATTTTTAAATAAATAAATAAATATTTAAGTATACTTAGTGTTAATTTTTTTGGGGGGGGGCAGGGCTCAGTCTTAGTTTTTAATATGGTAAATATCCATAGATAGAAAATGATATAAACATATTCCCTTCAGAGTATAAACTCTTCAGGTTAATGTAAACAAAACGTCTTTAGGGTCCTCAGTAATTTTTGGAGTATAAAGTGTTCTAAGTCCAAAATGTGTGAGAACTATTGCTACAGAGGGTTAATAATTACCATATGTATAATGAAATAATTCAATGTCAGTATATTAGCCCAGGTTCTTTTTAGTACAGTGCCTGGCATGTAGGAAGCATCATACGGGTGTGTGTGAAATGAAATGAAAGAAAAGAACACGCCATTTGAGAACATGACTCATTCTATCAGTTACAGTCTGCTTTTCCCTTAGAGCTTTTCTCCCCTTTATGTTTTGGTAATAAAGAGTCACACTATTTGCCTATGAATAGAGGTAGTAGTACAACTCTGTTTTATGATCTTATATATAATCTTAATGGTTAGATTTTTTTTTTTTTTTTTTTTTTGAGACAGAGTGTCACTTTGTTACCTTGGTAGAGTGTGCTGTGGTGTCACAGCTCACGGCAACCTCCAGCTCTTGGGCTTAGGCGATTCTCTTGCCTCAGCCTCCCAAGTAGCTGAGACTACAGGCACCCACCACAATGCCCAGCTATTTTTTTGTTGCAGTTTGGCTGGGGCCAGGTTCGAACTCACCATCCTCGGTATATGAGGCCGGCACCCTACTCACTGACCCACAGGTGCCACCCAATGGTTAGAATTTTTGTAACCTTTTTTTTGAGACGGGGCCTCACTTAGTTCCCCTTGTAGAGTGCTGTGGCATCATAGCTCACTGCAACCTCCAACTCTTAGGCTCAAGAGATCCTTTTGCTTCAGCCTCCCAAGCCACTGGAACTACAGGTGCTCACCATGATACCCAGCTAGTTTTTCTATTTTTAGTAGAGACAGGGAAGGGTCTCACACTTCTTCAGGCTGGTCTCCAACTCCTGAGCTCAAAGAACTTGGCTTCCAAGAATGCTAGGATTATAGGCGTGATCAACTGAGGCTAGCCAACAGAATATTTTAAAACATTATATTAAACATTCTAAGTAAATGTTGGAATTATCAGAAATAAAAAATAGTGAGTCATAGGTGAAAAAGATTCATGGATAATCAGATTAAGAGAATAAAAGGACCATGCATTTCACATTGAATATAGTAAAGTTGTCTTCGGGCCCACAAAGCTGTCCTTGTCTTTCACATCAACACAGTTCAGACTTCACTCTTCTCTCCTCGCCACAGAAAACAGAAATTCCTGGTGCCAGGACCTGTGACATCAGAGCGACTGCTATAACCTTCTGGCGCTTTGTATGTCCTGGCAGGAGGCTTTACATTTTCCTCTGCTTATTTTTCTCTACATTCTTTCTTATCACTGATGATGATATTGTTCTAGGAGCACTAATGGAATATCAGAAAAAAAGATGAGCATTTTCAATGGGACTTGAAGAAGTCTTTCAAATGAAAGACCAACCATGGGATGTATTTTATAATTTTAAAATCAAGCTAAATTTAATTGGTACTGACTGTTTTTCACTTTAGGCTGTTGCTAACTTCCTTTCTAGGAGGGCTTACAATCACTTACTTTGCAGATTGGGTTCCTTGGGATAAAGCTATTTTAACTCTGAGCTGTGAATTTTACAAATGCTCTGTTTAACATATAATCGACTTAAATAGAGCTATTCTACAAAAGCAAACATAGTAATTGGTGCAATTCTTTTTCCTTTTCTTTCTTTTTTTTGCATGAAACAGCATACAAGAATATGCTGGCTTTGACTTTCTGAATCTCTGCACAGTCAGAAGTCTGGCAGAATAATCACTGAAGTTCAAATTAGAGCCCCAGATGGAAACACAAACAGGGGCCACCACTGTGCCTTTTTTAATGCTTTGAAGCATAGTTCTGGACAGAAATGTGTTTCCAGTTAAAATGTAATCATGTCTGATTCCTTCTGATCACTGGATCATACTTGAAACAGCCTGAGGACTACAATTGCTTTTAATTACCACTGCATGTTGATTGAAGTGATCATTTCCTTCTTCTACAACTGTATTTTTATAGAACAAACAGGAATAAAATAAAGATATAATTCCTTTATATTTTAATATTTGCTGGGAAAGATCTAGGTTAGATGCTGGACTCTTTGAGTTCAAGTTTTTTTGTGGAGATTAGATTTTCCCAACTTTTCTATGGATCACAGAAAGAGTAAGGTCAATTTAATATCCTCAAATGGTCAAGTTTTGAAACTTAGGTGGCGTTTTTTTGTTCAGAGAGTTCAGAGGCTTCTTTGATTAAAGAATTTAAAACTATAAGACATCTTGGACAAGGTTCATTCTAAGTGTGCCATGTGCCTCCCTCCCTGGACCATTTAAAAAAGAATGCACTGAGATCATTGAGAGGGACAAGTAAACACACAAAACAAAATCACTCTCTGCTTCACACTAAAACTTCATGGAATATCAAATTTTTTTTGAAATTTTATAGTACCTTTGACATTTATATATTATTAAGTTGCTATAAATAACAATTATCCCTGTCCTTAGCTAGCACCTGAGGCAAAAAGCCTAAAATTCAGTAGCAAAGAGGGATGTAATTTCCCATCACAAATTAGAGAAAAATGGTGTAGGAAAGGGATACTATTATAGAAATAAATATATGACCTCTGAATCCTCTATTTGTGTTTCTCCCGGAGCCTGTGGCAATATTGAAAAGAAATTTGTATATGTGTGGCGTAAGATCTCATAAAACAATATATTTAATCAATCCACAAAATATTAATTAATAGCATGAGCTGCCGAGTATACCTAAGTGGTTCAAATTCACCTTACTAACTCCTCAAACACCTCTTCTCTGTGCTTAAATTTTCTCACCTGATAAGTGGCTAATTCTAGCCCCTTTCTCAAGACTTCTGGGGAAAATTACATATTACATAATATGAAATGAAGTGTCTGGCATAGTATCAGAAACATAGTCCTGAATAACAATGATTGTTACTATGCTTAGCTATATGGCAATATGCTCAGAAAAATTAACTTTTGGCCCCACCTTCAGTAATATTATCCTCTCACTGAGATTTTCATGAGTTAAACGTATTGCAAATGAGAATATGATTGAGTCCAGTAAAAGCTTTAGACTCTAGGGATGAAGAGATTTCTAGGTAATGCAGTGGTCTCCTATGACTATAAAGGGGAGAGAGGATTTGAGCTGTAGCCTAAATGAAACGTAGGATTTGGATACTAAGAAAGGAGATGTGGTCATTCCAAATATGAGCACTGGATGGAAAATGGTCATCTACATAGGCCTTTGGGTGATATTACCAGGCCAGTGAGAAGAGAAACACACACACACACACACACACACACACACACACACACGCACGTTTGGCTAGAACAGAGGGTCATTTTTGTAAGGGAGTATGGGAAGATGTGGAAAGGTAGATCATGGACATCTTTAATGTTCCTGGGTGTTTCTGAGTAAAGGAATAAGATGATTAAACATTAATTGAGGAATATTTATTTGGTTGTATATTGTTGGATGGGTTAAAGCAGTGGGTCTCAACTTTCCTAATGCCTCCTAATGCCAGGACCCTTTAATACAGTTCCTTACATTGTGGTAACCCCCAACCATAAAATTATTTTCGTTGCTACTTCATAACTAATAGTACTAATACTAATAGTAAATATAACTAATACTAATAGTAGTATTTTCGTTGCTACTTCATAACTAATAGTAGTAATTTTGCTACTATTATGAATCGTAATGTAAATATCTGACATGCAGGATGTATTTTCATTGTTACAAAGGCGTCATGACCCACAGGTTTGACAACCGCTGGGTTAAAGGATCAGATGGAGGAAAGGTCTGAGATAAGAGGTAATTGATGTGTGGACCAGTATTGTGGTATGAGGTTGGAAAAAGAAGATAATGATGATACCAGATTAGATAAGGCAGTTTAGAACCATCATCTAGTTTAATCCTCCCAACAACCCTAAAGAATTTGAAGTCTGGTTTTCTGATTCCAGAATTCAAGTACCCAACCGTTGTGTCATACCACCTGCTACACATGAGAAAAACGATTTCTAGTAATAGGATGCTATTGTTGTTTCCCTTACCAAGTACAATTTCTTCTTAGATCAAATGCTAGCTTCATTAATACTATGAAAATAAATAAAGACCAACTAAACGAGAAAAGCCAAGGTTATTTATTCTGAACTTGGATATTAAAGGAGTCAGTCATCCTCATTTGCATTTTGGCAGAAATTCAAAGGCAGGCAGGCAAAGGAGTGGGAAAGCTTTATAGTAGAAAAATGGGAAGGCTTCAGCTATGCCCCAGTTGGAGGCTGTTGGTCTGAAGGAGCCGGAGCAGGCTGGCTAGAAGACGGGCACTATGTATGGGGTGCAGATTTGAATTTCTCTGGTTGGTCATGTGTTGGAAACAGAGACAAAAACTAGAGTAACTTTCAGTTCTTAGTTGGCCATTTGGGGCTGATTCTTACAGAAGTTATTGTTTAGCTTCCTGGATTGTCACTAGAGATAGCAATCTGGCTTCCTGCAAGTCTGCTTTCTAGCAGGAGGCTTGCTGAGTTGCTTATTGTACATAAGGGAGTTGGTTTCCTGGGCAGGTTGCTGCAGGTTGTGGGGGAAGCCATTACTCTGCAGAGGCAGCTGTGGGCAGACTGGATTGGCGTGTGGTTCCTGTGGGTGCTGGCCTGAGGGATCCAAGCATTTTCTGAGAACCTTTCATGCCAGTGTTTTAGAAATTAAAGTCAATGGAGGCAGCTTTGCTGATATTCTCTCACTTTCAGATTTCCAGGGAATTTGCAGGTGAAAGAGGATAGCTGAGAAGGGTGAGGTCTAGGAGAACAGGTCTTCTCAAGGAGACCACAAGGATACACGTGCAGGGTCCTCTCCACGGTGACTCAGCTCTTGGGAATTTGTAAACTTAACTTCCTGAAACTTGGAAATTTCCAAGTTCTGTGAAATCCTGTAGTTCTGTGGGGGCAGGAATAGCATCTCCCGCCTGATTCAAACTGGCCAATGAGAAGGGTACCTGTGGGGTGGAACTTTTTGGCTGTCAATAAAAAGGGAAAGACCAAGGCAGGTGGGGAGCGCAGCCACTTGGAATTCTTCTATGCCGTAAGCTCCCGGCTGGTGAATAAAGGCCTTCCTCTTATAAACGTGGTGTTTGGGTGTTCTTTCCGTTGGGCCTTGTCTTCCTGCAACACAGGGACTTTGCATATCGTGGCTCGCCTTGTCCTTCAAATTATGTGATAAATCGAACTCCCAGTGCCAACCCCTGATTTGTTTAAAATGCCTAGAGCAATTTCTGTTCTTCTGACTAAACCCTGACTGGAATGATCAGAAACTGCGAAAAATAGGGGTATACACATCCTCTGAGAATGCTCTGGATGAAAATAAAATATGCTCAATTGTTAGAGAGCCAGTACAATTGAGAGGGGAAAAGTACATATTTTAGGTGTCATGTAGACCGAGCTTCCTTAGTACCAGTGACAGGATTCCACCACTCAGGGCTGTGCAGGGAGCCCCCATCCTCTAGCCCCAGGTGAGCTCAGAGGTCAGACCCCCCATTGCCAGGCAGAAGTAGACTGCCTTTTTTGGGACACACCCTCTAGGCTCTGATAAGATCATGAACAAAACAGCCTGTGATGGTTTTTTAGGTGGTTCCTCCTTGAGTAGGGGCACACCCTAATCCCTTCTCAGAGACAAAGTCTGAAAAAGACCTGATAACCTTCCTCTAGTGGAGGAGGAACTACATTCATCCATTTGTTAATGCACTCATTAACTTTGAAAAGCTGTTTTTCCATCTACCAACTCCTGGCCACGTGTAATTCTCTAGATAAAGAGCTCACACAGAGACTCCCCAGTTTAGTTCTTTTATCCCTTACAGAAGCTCTGGTCTTTTTTACTTCTTCTGTATTCCTTTCTAATTTCTAATAAAAAATCCTATATTACCACTGATCTGTGGTCTGTGGGTTCATTCTTCGAATCCCCGAGACCAAGGACCTACTGAAGAGTGAAATTCTGTTATCCACCAGTATCGTTTCTTATTTTTTCTTTATCTTTTCAGGGTTTAGCACAAAATCTAGCACAAACAAGGTCACTCAATAATGTTTCTAAAATCAAGCTGAATTAAATAAACAGATGGACAGGTAAAGAAATAGGAATTTTGAAGCAGATCAAGGCAGAAAAGCAGTTGATCAAAAATAAAACTAGTGGCTCAATGAGTAGGGCACCAGCCACATACACTGAGGCTGGCGGGTTCCAATCCAGCCAGGACCTGCCAAACAACAATGACAACTGCAACCAAAAAATAACCAGGCCTTGTGGCAGGTGCCTGTAGTCCCAGCTACTTGGGAGGCTGAGGCAGGAGAATCACTTAAGCCCAAGAGTTTGAGGTTACTGTGAACTGTGACGCCACTGCACTCTACTGAGGGCAACATAGTGAGATTCTGTCTCAAAATAAATAAGTAAAAGTAGATATAAAAAAAGAAAATAAAAGCATAAGTGACAGTAAAATGTGTGTGTGTGTATAAGGCCCTTCTGACACCAGAATTTCGCTCTTCAGTAGGTTCTCGGTCTTGGGGATTTGAAGAATGAACCCATGGACCACAGATTAGGACTTTTATTAGAAGTTAGAAAGGAATACAGAAGAAATAAAAAGCACCAGGGCTTTTGGAAGGGCGAAAGAACTGAAGAACTCACTCGGTAGTCTCCACGTGGGCTCTTTTATCTAGGGGTCTTAAGTCTAGACATTACACAAGGCTGGCAGTTGGTAGGTGGAAATGAACGCATTAACAAATGAATGAATGTAGGTCCTCCTTCACTAGGGCCAGGTTATCAGGTCCTTTGCAGCTTTGTCCCTGAGAAGGCATTAGGGTGTGTGCTCCTACTCAAAGTGGAACCACCCAAAAAACCAACTCAGGCTGCTTTGTTCATGATCTTATCAGAGCCCAGAGGGCATGTCCCTAAAAAGGCAGTCTGCTTGTGCCTGGAAATGGGGGTCTGACCTCTGAGCTCACCTGGGCCTAGAGAATGGGGGGCACCCTGTCTATCCCTGAGTGGTGGAATCCTGTATCACTTCCACAGGAAAAAATTTAGGAGCCGCGCGTTAAGGAGGAACAGTCTTAGAATTATCTTACAGTTTACTTTTGGTTGCTATTTTTTTTTCCTTTTTTATAGGGGTATAAGCATTTTCGTTACACGAATTGCTTTTGTGCTATTTGAGTCAAAGTCCTAAGTGTGCCCATCACCCAGACAAAGTGCATCGTCCCTGTTAGGTGTGAATCTATTCATTCCCTTCCCCTCGCTCCCACCTATTTGATTTTGATGAATATTATTTCCATATGTGCACATAAGTGTTAACCAATTAGTTTCAATTTAATACTGAGTACATGTGGTATTTGTTTTTCCATTCTTGTGATACTTCACTTAGGAGAATGGGCTCCAGGTCCATCCAGGTTGTTATAAATTATATTAGTTCACCATTTTTTATGGCTATGTTTAGTACTCCATGGAGTACGTACCCCACATTTTGTTAATACATTCATATATTGATGGGCATTTAAGTTGTTCCCACATCTTTGCGATTGTGAATTGTGCTACAATAAACATTCAAGTACAGTTCCTTTTTTTTTTTTTTTCTAAAGTGTCTTTTTTCCTTTATACCTAGTAATGGGATTGTGAGATCAAATGGTATGTCATCTTTTAGTTCTTTGAGGTATCGCCATACTACTTTCCATAGAGGTTGTATAAATTTGCAGTCCCACCAACAGTGCATAAGTGTTCCTTTCTCTCCACATGTGTACCAGTATTTGTTGTTTGGAGGCTTTTTGATAAAAGCCATTCTCACTGGAATGAAGTGATACCTCATTGAGGTTTTGATTTACATTTTCCTGATCATTAGAGACACTGAGCATTTTTCATAAGTTTGTTGGCCATTTGTCTATCTTCTTTTGAAAAGTTTCAGTTTGTATCTTCTCACTTTTTAAAGGTTTTTTTTTTTCTTGCTGATTTTCTTGAGTTCTTTGTAGATTCTGGTTATCAGCTCTTTATCAGTTGCATGTAAATATTTTCTCCCATTGTGTAGGTTGTCTATTTGCTTGACCATGCAGAAGCTTTTGTATTTTATTTTATTTTATTTTATTTTTTTAAAGAGACAGAGTCTCATTTTGTCGCCCTCGGTAGAGTGCGTGGCGTCACAGCTCACAGCAGCCTCCAACTCCTGGGCTTAGGCAATTCTCTTGCATCAGCCTCCTGAGTAGCTGGGACTACAGGTGCCTGCCACAACATCCGGGGCTGGGTTTGAACCTGCCACCCTTGGTATATGGGGCTGGCACCCTACTCTCTGAGCCACAGGCACCACCCAGCATTACAATCTTAATCCAAGCAATCCTTATCTTTTACAAAGACTTCTGAAGTGACCTCTGAACTGACCCCTTGCAGTTTATTTTCTAGCTCTGCTCTGTCCCTAGTGCACCCAGTAGCCACATGTGGCTATTGAGCATGGAAACACTACTAGTCTAAATGAGATGGTGCTGGAAATTTGAGATACACCCTGACTTAGTACAAAAGACTTAGTATGAAGAAAGAACGTAAGATGCTTTAATAATAAAATTTTACACTGACTACATATTGATAATACTTTGGAAATATTGGGTCAAATAAAATACATTATTTAAATTATTGTGATATATTATTTCTTTTTCCTTTTTAAGATGTGACTAATAGAAATTTTTAAGTTTTGATGTAGCTTCCAATGTATTTCTATGGGACAGCCATAGCTCTGAACAAAAATCGGTGATCTTTTTAAAACAAACAGTAGTTGCTATCATTATCCTGTTTTAAACCCCATATTTAGGATAAAGACCAAAATTTGTGGTGTTACTACATGACAGAGGCATTTTTTGAGTCTCCAGTCTGTTTTTGCCCTCCTCATTATTCTATCTTATAGCAATATATTTTGTCCCATGTATCACATCACAATCCTCAAGTATTTATTTGTTTGACAAGAATAGAATAGTTGGCCGGGTGGGGGTGGTTTGCACCTGTAATCCTAGCACTGTGGGAGGCTGAGGCACATGGTTTGCCCTGAGCTTACAGGTTCAAGACCAGCCTGAGCAAGAGTGAGACCTGAGTCTCTAAAAATAGCCAGGCGTTGTGACAGGCACCTATAGTTCCAGCTACTTGGGAGGCTGAGGCAAAAGAATTGCTTGAGCCCAAGAGTTGGAAGTTGCTGTGAGCTATGATGCCATAGCACTCTACCGAGGGTGAGATTCTCTCTCTCAAAAAAAAAAAAAAAAAAAAAAACATAGTGGAAGCACAGATCATCAGCAAATGCTCATGTAAGCATTTTTATTGTGCTTATGTAATTTCAGAGACAGAATATTGATATCACCTAGACAAATATCCTCATTTTAGATATGAGGAAATAGATATAGTTATACTAAAAAGAGGGGAGAATTCTCTTTTCTGTAATTTATGTTTTATAGAGTCAGTAACTTTTAGACTGAGAAACTGCAAAGTGGAATGTGTGAGACAAGTTGATCTTTCCACGCTCCTATGAGGGATGCCCAAGTTTGCCACTTACCATGGTGTTATTTAATATGAACCCACTCTGGAGTCTGCATGTGAGGAAAACCGGGAGAGGGTGAGGCTTTGCATTTCAGAGAAGCCCAGGCCATTCTTTACTAGTTCCAAGTATTGCAAGTATTTTTTTTTTCCTAAATAATTCAAATTCTATCAATGTAGTGAAGTCAATTTCCCAGCTTTGTCTGAAAAAACCTTTAGTCTTGATTTTTGGAAGAAATTTTCACTGTTTACAGAATTCTAGGTTGACAGTATTTGAAAGATGTCAATTGTCTTCTTTTTTTTTAATCTTTGTATCTTTGGACGTGTTATATACTGTGTATCTTGTTTTTTTGGCTGCCTGTTTGTTTGTTTGTTTGATTTAAAAGTCAGGGTTTGGCTCTGGAGTGTAGTAGTGGCATAATCACAGCTCACTATAACTTCCAACTCACTGGCTCCAATAATCCTCCTAGCTCAGCTTTCTTTTTTGTTTTCAAGTGCTGTGCTTTCAATTTTATTAAAAAACAAGCAAACATCTCCAGCATATCAAATGCTTTCATTCACATCTCTATCTGTAGGCACCTACCACAACAATATAGGCCCAAGACAACAAAATCAATTAACACAGGGTGATTATGTGGTAGATACACAGTCCTGGGGTCAGAGAGGGGAAGAAAGTGCAGGAGGCCAGCTGGCTGCTCAAGTGGAGTCCACACACATCCTGAACACTGTGGGTTCAGGGATCAAATGCAGACAGTTCACCTGTAAGAGACGGACAGAAGAAGTATTCGAAGAAAGAATGGCTAAACATTTTCCAAAGTTGCTGAAAACTATTAACCTGCAGATCCAAGAAGCTCAACAAGCCCAAAGCTGAATAAATATAAAGAACTCCATGGCAAGTCACATCACAATCAAAATTCTGACAATGAGCAATGAAGAGGTGGTCTCAAAAGCAGTCAAGGAGCCAGCCACAGTGGCTCACGCCTATAATCCCAGCACTTTGGAAGGCCTGAGGTGCAGTGGGTCCAATGCAGTCATTGTAAGGCCCCCAGTAAGGGTGATTGGGGTGAGGATGCAAGCTAGGCTCTAAACATTATAAACTGAAATACAAATCGGAATGCTAATTCATCAGTACAGTTCATCAAAGCAGGTCAGATTTGGAAGACTGCCGGCAGAGCCCAGAACTGGAGTAAGAACAAATGTTCCTATGTGGCTCAGCTTTCTTAGCAGCTGGGATTACTGGTGTGCATGACACATTCAGCTACCTGTTTGTTTTTGTTTTTCCTTTATAGAGAAATATAATCTTGCCATGCTGCCTAGGCCAGTCTTGAACTCATGGCCTCAAGCACCTCAGTCTTCCAAAGTGCTAGGATTATAGGTGTGAGCCACTGTGGATGGCTCCTTGGCTGCTTTTGAGACCACCTCTTCATTCCTCCTCAGAATTTTGATTGTGATGTAACTTTCTGTGGGGTTCTTTATATTTATCTACCTTTGGGCTTGTTGAGCTTCTGGAATCTGTGGGTTAATAGTTTTCAGCAAATTTGGGAAATGTTTAGCCATTCTTTCTTTAAATGCTTTGTCCATTTGTTTCTTTTCTAGGACTCCAATTATACATACATTACATAAGACTGTGTATTACACCTTTATACTGTTCTACAAGTTATTTTCAACCTTTTAAAAATATCTTCATGCACCAGCCCGCGGGGCTAGTTCAGCAGGGACCTAGGGTAGGGTTAATGAGAGAGTGAAAGAAATAAGAGACACGAAGAAGTGAGAGCAAGACAGGATTCTGATCAAGCTCTGAAAAACTTTATTTTTTAACAGGTATATAAACACAAGCAGAGGGGGGAAGTGTGCTCAGGGGTATGAGAGGGTGGGGAATTCCCAATAGCAGGTGAGGTTATCTTAGTTCCTGAATGGTCAGAATGTTTTTCTTGCCTGTCTGGTTGTAATTGATTTATTGTAGTATTTTTCCGGAGTGAACTCTTTTTTGAGCTTTGGCTCCCGGCATCTTCGTGCTGAATTTTGGATAGTTTTTGTTGCTATGTCTTGAAGTTGATTGATTTTTTTTTTTCTTTAGCAGGATCTAATCTGCTGCCAAAAATATACAATGAGCCTTTTTGTTTCAGATAATGAATGCATTTTTTTTGTCTCTGGAAGTTCTATTTGGGTCTGTTTTGTGTCTTTCACTTATCATGATTATGTTCTATTCTATCCGTTTTAAACATGAATCACATTTACACTGGCCATTTTAATATTATTGGGATCAGAGTTCAAGGTGACCAAGGTGACTATAATTTACAGAGCAAAGTACCAGAGAAAACAGCTGCACAGAGGAAGGAGGGGTGGGGTGCTCCAGAAATCTGCAGAGGGTTCCCTTCCAGGCTTTCAGCTCTATTCTAATCAGTACATGTATGTGAGGAACTACCCAAGGCTAGAGAAAGAAAAAACTACCAGAAAGGGCAGGCATAGCAATGTCTAGAGCTCACACAAGACTGGGAATAATTTGTGCTCCTACCAGCCTAAGTAAAAAGAATGTTACACACATGCAGCATGGGGAATAATTTTCAGAAAGTGATGGGGCAAAATTGACCCTAGACCGAAGTCACTATAGATATCATGGAAGTAAGTAATACTCATGGAAGAACAAACATACACACAAATATGACTCTATCCTACACAGGAAGGCATTCTACTCCAGCTGTGTAAATAACAGCCATATCCCAATTGTTAAAATAGAATTGATCAGTGATAATATTAAGACAGGTTAATGATGTTCTGAGCATTGTCCCCAGTCTTTGGAAGGTACTAGCAATTATCTGTGTAACAAAATAGTTCTCCTAAGGGGTTTAGAGATGAAAGAAAAATCACAATTTAGTTCTGTTGGCTGCTAGTTTCATTTGTATCCAGTGTTTGGATTGAAGACTCCTTTTCCTTTTCATGAGCCTGTTTAACTAATTGGATGACTCCAGGCTCTAATTTCATTCATGCTACTTCTTCCCTGTGCAGAGGCCCTTGTGATATTCTACTAATGCTTATCTTCCTGCTCTCTCCTTGCAAGTAAGTTCAGTTTGTTTTAAAGTGTCCCTGGATCTAAAATCCCTTTTCCACTTCTCCCTGTTCATTACCCTGCTTCTAACCAGATGGTACTCTTTAATACCAACGTTTTTGATAGTGTCAGAGCAGTATTCTAAAGTGGATCCTTGAAATTTGAGGCTCTTGTCAAATGGTAGCACTGAAAGACAGCGGAGCCTTGGGAGGGCCCTTCTCTTTCTTCTTCACCATAGAGAACACCACAATGTAAAATGTATTTCTATTGCAATCTCATAAAAATTTCAGTAGTAGTGTGTGTTCTCCATGATTAAAAGCGTATGTACAGAATAGCTTAAGATGATCACAAAGAATTTCAGTAGGTTTTATAATTCTTTCCCCATCCCTTCCCTGTCCTTTCCAGTGTGTACATGTTTTATAGTTATTACCATGGTATCATCAAAAAGAAAGAAAGTTAAAACTAATGGAGAAATTATTCATACCCCCATGGCTTTTCCTACCTTTCAGATTCCTACCCCTTTATACCCTTTACAAATATTTCAATTACTCAGACAATTGATAGACTTTGTAGATAATTCAATTAAACTGTATATTAACCCACTGTTATATTTTATAAGAACAATTATTTTAACATAAAAATTCAAACAATTTGTATCCACCAACAGCATCAGGTTCGTGTTTTATTGAGAAGAAAACTCTTTCTCGAGCACCATGTACAGCTAATTTTACTAAGTACCAGTGACTCACCTCTTAACAGCTAAACAACATCTCTTTTGAGATCAAAAGATAAACTTGATAAAATGAAGTCTTGTAATTTCCCCGATTGTCTAGTGATTGACAGTCTATAGTGTCAAATTTAGAGATCATGCTGTAACACAGAGTCCCATGTAGGGAGCCTGAGAGATGGCCCTTGTGTATGATAACACATTAGGTCCTAAGAACTGCTGTGCATTATGAACATGTATTAGTACTTTGTGGACTGCTTATTATATGTCTGTGTTAAAAATCAGAACTGCACGTAGACATGTAACCCTGAAATTTTCAACATCTTCAGGTTAAGTTTTAGCATGGGACATTGCCCCTTTGTCACATCTCCAGGGCTTAAAGCATTGGGAATTAAACATTCACTAGAAATGGGATAACAGGAAAACATGACCCACCTTTGGATCTGAAGCAGTGAGAAAGACTGAAGCTAACGTGCATGATACCTTCTTCAAGTTGATTATCATGTATAAACACCCCATCTTTTTCATAGGAAATTTTAGCCCAACTATTTTATTATGTCATTTCTTTGCCAGGGATTTCCCCCTCCCTATTCAATGAAGTTGTACTTTTGGTTTTCCCATGTACTTTTAAAAAGGGAATTGTCAGCAAGATTTGGTATCAATTACTTCACACTGAGCCCTGTTACTACTTTATTTCTCTTTACTCCATCTCATCACAAAATCCTGTGATAGTTACTCAAGTTTATGTTCATCATTTGGCAGTCTTTTGGTAGCCTAAGGGTCTAACTATATGCCACTGATGGAGAGCTGAAGCTGCTGGTTCTACTGTGGACCAAACACTATCTAAACACTCCAGGAGGCAGACACAACCCCAAGTTTAAATGGCGCCAGAACAAAGTTGTGTGTTCCTCTCTTTCCTTTAAAATATATCTCCAAACAACTTGGTACGACCTCTGTATAAATTATGGCTTCAAATAAAAAAAGAAAAGAAAAGTGTGTTGTTTTAAGGGTCAAATATTTGTTGATCTGGGTCTTCCCATGTATAGATGCCAAGATGGGTTTAAACAGTTAACAAGATGAAATTAAGGAAATGCCTGAAAGAGAGAAGTGGAAGGGAGCCAAGGAAGGATGAGCCTGACCACAACCCAAGGACAATGAATGAGAAGAGGGAAGGGAGGGTGGATGGAAGTATCCTAGATGACTATGGAATCTAAGGAAGGTTCAAGAAGGCTGACAGAAAGTCCTCAAGTTGGCTGTCAAAAAGGAGTCTTCTAAAGAGTAGGTCTATCTCAGCATCCCTGCTGTATTTGGTCCTCTCCTGGGAGGAGCCTTTGTGAAGCATGGCCTTAATGGAAATGCAGAGATGTATTTCAGAGGACAGCAGCTGGGAGCCTCTTCAAGTTCACTGAACTTAGACGATCTCATGATTATCACAATCACTTTCTTAAAATTTTTTTTAAATTTTTCTATTTTTATTTTATTTCTATTTTTTTTTATTATAGATAAAAATATGCACCATAGATGTGGCCCGACCCATAACCCTCCCTCCACCTAAACCTCCCCCCTCCCTTCCCCTTCCTTGGTCCTTTCCCCATAGTCTTGTGGTATAGTTGAGTTATAGCCTTCATGTGAAAGCTATAGTTTAGCTTCATAGTAGGGCAGAGTACATTGGATACTTTTTCTTCCATTCCTGAGATACTTTGCTAAGGAGAATATGTTCGAGCTCCATCCATGCAAACATGAAAGAGGTAAAGTCTCCATCTTTCTTTGAGGCTGCACAGTATTCCATAGTATACATGTACCACAATTTGCTCATCCATTCGTGGGTCGATGGGCACTTGGGCTTCTTCCATGACTTAGCAATTATGAATTAGGCTGCAATAAACATTCTGGTACAGATGTCTTTGTTATATTGTCACTTTTGGTCTTCTGGGTATAAACCTAGTAGAGGAATTAAAGGATCGAATGGCAGGTCTATTTTTAGGTCTCTAAGTATTCTCCAAACAACCTTCCAGAAGGGACGTATTAGTGGGCATTCCCACCAGCAGTGTAGAAGTGTGCCCTTTCCTCCACATCCACGCCAACATTTCTGGTTTTGGGATTTTGTTATGTGGGCTACTCTTACTGGGGTTAGGTGATATCTCAAAG